>JAVJIF010014284.1:0-106043 GCA_038442645.1 Agave tequilana | reverse complement strand
TAGGGCTGACTCCGAGTTCACGAATCCAAATCCAAGGCAAAACGATCATATAAATAACTCATAAAGCAAAAAAATACAGGAAGTAAATAAAAAAAATATGATCAAAAAATCTGATTACGCAACTAAGTACGTATTCGGGAGCGGGGTGTTACATTCCATCCACCTTACAAAAAATTGCGTCTCGTAATTTCGATAAGGGAAAAAATGAACACAAAGGGACATGGACGGGAATTATACCAATCAAGATATGAAGCACTAGGTAGGGTTCTCAAGTTGACTGAACAATAATCAGAATATAGACATCCTCTGCACTTCCGGCTGTATAAATCTTCGAACAATGCCGAATATACTGACTGATAACACAGTTTTGCAATAGAATTCCCGCTGTACTACATACTTAATGTCGCCCCAAGAATGAGCCAGAATACTGAAGATAAAGAAAACCCTGATAATACTGAGCATAAATAAAGAACCGATAGTTAAGAATTCCGAAGACAGGCATCGATCACTCCGAAGAATATAGCCAATAATGGAGAATAACTGTAGAAAAACCTGAATACCGACTTCTGAAAGATAACCCGATCGTGGATCAATCCTGAGAATCCCGAACTTTAAGGAGTTGCCGAAGAGATCATATAATAGCTTCATTCAGAACTAACCGCTACCTCTCTAGTCTATTCATATCTTAAGTTGGTATAAAGGCTTCGAAAACCAAACAGGGAAAGACGGAAGGGATTAGGAATCAAGGAAGAATGATCAAGAAAAATAGATAACTCTGTACTTGTAGTTGGAGTGTATAATCAGGACTCATGCATTTCAGTTACAAATTTCTTTACCATTAATTTGCCGTCTGGACGTACTGAGGATGTAGAACCTAGGCTCTGATACCACCCTGTAACGCCCCGATCCGGCGGGTACGGGGACGTCACTGCGACGTATATACGCAGGTCAGAAATACCCTCACGTATATACGCTAAGCATCAGTACAGGTAAGAATCAGAGTACGGAAGCGCGTGGTGCATTATACATTCCAACATATGAGTACAATTACAAAGTTATCACCAGATGTGATCTAATATTACATGAATATTACATCACTGATATTGCGCAATTGCGGGAATACAAAGAAATGTACAAGTATGAACAGTACAAAATAGGCTCAGAGTCATAACAAGAAAACTCTAGAGCCGAACAAGGGGGCCTAGAAGGATGGGGCTCTGAACGGTCTGCTAGAGATCCACGCTATCGCTGCGCACTCTGATCAGCAACTGGAAGAATCCACACGCTCCAAGCTCCAAAACCTGGACATGAGGATCCAGAGGAGTCAGAACTCCCCGCGAGTGGTGATGCGAAAGCCAGATGGCGAGTATGGGTAAGCACATGTGTATCAATAAATCCAAATCATACATGTGCATTGAAACCTGTGTCGCGGGCACAAGCATGCAGGAGCAAGTAGATATACATCAAATGATACCAAGTAGGGAAGACTCATAGTGTCACGCCCTGCTTCCCAAAATACGCTGGAGCGGAGACGCGACACGAGTCGGCGACGCATATACGCAAGGAAAATCCTCACGTATACGCGCTAAGCCTTAAGTAAACTGAAACAAGCTATAAATCTAACTGTGATGAATACTGCAATGCCACATATAAACAACCACGCATGATATCATATGAATCAAGGGCTAGAATAATAACTGGAATAAGAACTGAACTGATATAAAAAAGCAACAGGAAATAATATGAAGACTGAAAAGATAAAAGTACCAGAATAGAATAGGCAGAAGCTCCAGCTAATCGCAGAAGCGTACAACCTCAACGAACACCTGCAAATCGTCCAATATCTGGACGTGCAAATCCAGGGTCGTCAGAACGCGACCATGGTGAGTGTGTGTGTAAAGGGAACAGCTCGTGCAGAAGAACATGTGCATAAAGAATATCAAGAATAACAGTAAATGTAAGACAACTGAATAACAGAATAATTAAACAGAACTATAGTACAACTGATATCAGCACGAATAAAGATATAACAACTATCTCATCTGTAAACTAACAACTGATATCAAAGTCATCTATCACAAACGTAAACTAATAGCTGATGTCAAGATGTGAAACCTATATGTCACTAGTCTGGTTGTTTATTATTAACCTAACTAATGTAGTACTTAGCTGTGTCCCATACCACAGCCATTTTCTCACATATCAAACAATGTTATCGTTATTGTAATTGCCTGCCAATGTAGTGCATGTGTTTTGGAAGAGTACCGTGCATGCCCGGTACCACGGTCTATCACCCCTGGCACTGAACCTGGACAAGCCGCTAGGCTCTGACAACTGAAGACCACAGCCCCACACGAAAAGACAACTAGTGTGGCGCCGTAATCCGGGCATAGCCCTGACAATTGACAACTGAATGGGTAGCCAGTACTACCCTGGTTCCCCATGGTTGGAACCCACAACTCAGTACCATAAGAATCCTTCCAAAATACACGACATGCATCATCAGGCAATTACCCCTTGTTCCCCGGGTTATGGTGTCTTTTATTAATAAGCATTCAATGTGACTTAATATGTAATAGTAACCAATATCTCCAATAACTGCTGATGTCAACACTAGCAGATAATCTGACAACTGATGATATCTGACAACTATGATATCTCACAACTATGATATCTCACCTCTGATATCCGACAACTGATAGCTGACATCTGAAATAGAATACTGGATATAGTCACTAACACAAAGGTGATACAGACAACTAGCCTCACTGACAACTATAACTAGTAACTGATCTCTGCCATCTCATATTAACAATGGAATACATGATCACTGATCACTATCACAATGTATCACTGACAACTCATGTAAACTCTGAACATGAACATCTTATAATCACCAACAAGTACTCACCAATAAGTAGTGAACTGATAATTAGTATCTGGTAACTCTGAAGTACAAGATCATTAATATCAACTTGGTCACTAACACATTAGCTCAACCTCTCCTAACTGAAGTAATCCAGTCTCTAACATCTTAATAAGTCCACATCAATACTCAAATGAATCATAAGGTATATCTTCAAGAACAATATGTCAACACACACCACAATCATAACTATATAGGGAACATCCTCTAAGAACATCGTAACAAGTCAACAACAATATCTGAATGAATCATCACCAATAAAAAGATATCAAGTCAACACATACTGAATCATATTTAATTAGTCAACATCCTCAACAACATGTAATCTAGAATATCTACATCTTGGTACCCATCATTAACAACATGTCATCTAACAGATCCCAAATGCCAACAACGTCAATCTCATCTCAAAACAAGTCAAGCTCCAATAAACAGAATATAGATTCTGGATAATTCTATCTCATCATCAATCTCTAGCACAACTTAACTAATAAAGTCATATTCAATAACTTGTCATCATTCAATGTAAATATCATAAGTCCCAGATCAATCCAAAGTCATTACAACCATTCATATTCCAATAGTCACATGATCAATAAGTATCAGTACAAATCAAGTAATCTTATATAATAGTCGTTGTTCCATCATATGTCCATAATCAGTACTAGTCTACTCACTCAGACAAACTATATCTGATTCATAAGACTTCACAATTCCCTCTTCTATAAGTATCAATTATGATATCCCAACACTCGACAATATATATCATGAACATGCATCTAAGATCTATCATGATCAAATCATTATCACCATATCTATCTCTTGAGGTCATGAACACCATCTACTCATTACACAACTCAAGGTGAAAGTCTACAATCCATCAAGGAACCAAACACAACTAACAGACTCACATTAGTCGACTATAGAGGTAAGACTAGTCGACTGATACAGATACAGGATGTTACACACTTCCAGGTCACATAACTAGTCGACTAGGTCAAGGGGTTAGTCGACTACTCCAACTGCTAGTCGACTATAAAGGTGATCAAGTCGACTAACAGTGGAAACAGAGAGTTCAACACTTTCCTGGGAGGAATCCTAGTCGACTAGGGGTCTGGGTATAGTCGACTTATATATAGATTAGTCGACTAATAGATTTGGGCAAGTCGACTAGCCTTCTGCCAGAACGCCTAATCTCCCACACAATAAAATATGCATATGTAACCTCTCTTGCACATATCAACATACACAACGTCCACATTATTCTATGTACACAATTAAATCAAAATATAATCAATTACATATAAAGAAACGGAACCGAAAGGAGTAAACACTCACCTTGGGGAATCTACACTTACCGGGCTTCGCTGTCGGACTGCATAGGACGGTAGCCAGGGTCCTGGGGAAGACCTGGCTGCAATCTGGGGATCTCGCGCTCGCTGGAAGGGCCTGGAATCGTCGCTCGCTCGCTGCCTGTGCTGCTGGTCTGGTTCTGGATCTGCTGTGCGCGTCGCCGGACGAGTCACTGCCGCGGTCGTTGTGGTATCGTTCCTCGCCATCGGACTGCATGGGAGGATGGCCAAGGCACTGGAGAAGGTTACCGTGCTGGTCTCCAGCAACGGGCTGGCGTGGATCGGGAGAACTCGCCGCTCGCTCGCTGCCGTGTGCGCTGGTCTGGATCTGTTGGTGATGATTGGGCCGTGTCGCTGTTATGGTCAGCCTGCTGCTCTGTTGGATCCGGGCTGGTCTGAGATGGAAGGAGGCGGCCTGGCCTAGGTCTGGATCTGTTGGCGGTGTTGCCGAGTCACCGTGGAGGGGATCTGGTGCTCGTCGGAGGTGTTGCACAGATCTGGACAAGGGCTGTCCAGATCTGCTGCTGCGCTGGATCTTGTTGTGCCCTTGCTCGCTGCCCTGTTGGAGGATGCACCAGACCTGGCTGCGGCCTGCTGTTGCTCGTGGACGCTGCTACAGTTCCGTCGCTGTTGCAGGAGGAGAGGAGGAAGAGGGGTCCTGCTGGTCTTCGTCGGAGAGGAGAGGGCAGCCTGGCCTGGATCTGATCAGGGAAGAGAGAGGCGCACGACAGGCCTGGAAGAGACACACGGCAGGGAGGGGGTGGCTGTCCTGCCATGCTGCTGATCAGCAAAGGGGAATCCGGCCTGCCTCGCTGTTGGTGTCGCCGTGCTGCTGTAGATCGACGGAGAGAAAAGAGTGCCCTGCTGTTCTGCCGCGCCATGGAGAAGAGGGAGGAGATGGGGCTTGGCCATGGCTGCTGTCAAGGAGAAGGTGTGCTGGTGGTGTGGTGGTTGCCTGGCCGCGGGGAAGTGCCCGGGAGAGGTTTGTGCGGCTATGGAGGGGGCTGTTGGTCGGCCAATGGTGGGAGGAGGTCGGCCTTGCTGGAGTTGGATGGGGGAGATGCGGCTGTGTCATGAAGGGAAAACAGATTATTAGGTTAATGACTAGGTTAGGGTTTCTTGTTTAGGTTAAGATTATATATAGGATGGGTATGTGGGTTATTGGGTTAACTAATAATGGGTTGGGATCCAATTGGGTAATGGGTTTAGGATTAGGAACAGGTCATGGGCAACGGGTCTATGGTTAAAGCCTATTGGATATGGGTATGGGTAACGGGTAAATAGGGTGAGAGGCTAACAAGAAAACACCACCACCACCAAGATCAGTATAAATGCTAATATTAAATTAAACGCCCAAAATAATAGAACACTAATAATAAACAATGACACACTAAAATAGAATCAACAATAATTAATAATGGAAGAATAATTTGTCTTATATTATCTAAAAATAATTTTGAATATCCAACAATAATAATCTCAAGAGAAATAAATTATCTTGATTAATTAAAATAATCGGTAAATCAAATAAATACTTTAGGAATATGAAAATACTGTATTTCTAGCTAGGGATCTTACACATAGTATGATTAGATAAGAGCAGGAGATAGGCGGAATAGAATACAAGTAGAAAGTAGGACATGAACAAGTATAGTATAATAATAATAAAACTGAAAATCTGAAGTAAAATTTGATGAATGAAACATGGCAAAAACAAGTGGTATAACCAAGTTGTAGAGAAACATAACAAGTTATCATCTTGACATTTTATTATTATTATACTCGTCCGACCCATATATCTAGGTATGTGTCCTGGTGTACATCTCAACACACATACATCCATATATAAGTAAGTCGAGGTTGGTTATTGGAAGCTGATGAAGAACTGATAGCTCATACTTATAGTAGTTCCCGTCCGCCGGGACACAGCCATTTAGGGGCCTGAAATCCCCCTAACACGCATCTTCTGGGGGCCTGAAATCCCCCTAACACGAATCGTCAGTTTGTGTATTCTATTACTATAAGCAAGGCATCATACCGGCATCCATCACTTCCTCCCATTCCCGTGTAAGTTATCCTTTTTATGGCTTATTAATATAATTATCGGATTACGGGAATGAGCAGGATCATAACTAGTCATAACAGGAGTACATAACAAGCATAACGGGAGTTCATAACAGGCATAACTGGAGTATATAATAAGAGATCAGGTACTACATTCCCGTAATGTGATAATCATGAGTAGAGAGTTAATCATAACAGGTATCAGTTTTAATCATGACAGTGACAAGTGATCAGGCAGGTGACAGGTTAAAGTCATGTCATAACAAGGAACAAGTGTCAAGTAGTATCTCAGGTGTCATGTGATAAGACATAACATAACAAGAGCAGGTGTCCAATAGTAGCATGTTAAGTGACAACACATCAGTTGTCAAGTGATACAGACAGGTGTCAGATATTAGCATGTAGATGGTAGATATTAAGCAAAAGCATGTCAAGTATTAGCATATCAAGCATGTACTTGGCAAGTGATAAAGTAATAGCTAAACACAATCAAAGAAAGTGTTAGTTCCAAACAGCATAAATCATGAATAATACAAGTCGACCCGATAAATGGGAAAGTCAAGAGGAAAGCGAGAACACTCGCCTGCGTCTTCAGAAAATATAGTAAAATCCCCGATCTCCGGAATCCAGAAAATCAACGCGTCAACGCGTTAGAGAGAAAGTGATAGAGAGAGGAGGAAATCAAGAGAGAGAAAGAGAATGAGAGAGAGGAGAGAGAAAGAGAGAACCAGAGAGAGAAGTCCATGGAGGGAGAGAGAGTGTGTACAGGGAGAGAGAGTATGCATAGGGAGACGCGCGTTTGAGAGTGAGACGCGAGGGTCGCAGACGCGGGAGTCGCGTTGCATAAATTCTCACAAACACGGGGTTCGAGACCCACATTCAAGTCAGGACGCGAGGATAACAGACGCGAGCATGAACTCCGCGTCGCGTTTAACATGAGAAAACACAAATGCGGGCATGAGCTCCGCATCGTGTTGACATGAGAAGGACACAAACGCGGGCATGGGCTCCGCGTTGCGTCGATATAAGAACGCGAAGGCCGCGTTAAGGAATTGCTTGGACGCAGGAGGTAAAATCCGTGTCAGCAATCAACAGAGAGAAGGGAGAGACAGGGAAAGAGGGGGAGTGGACACAGGCTTTGGGAGGCGCAAGGATGAAAATAAAGAAAGAAAAGAAAGAAAGAAAGAAGGAAGGAAATGAAGAAGGAAGGAAAGAAAGAAAGGAAAGGAAAGAAAGAAGGGAGAAGGGAGGATGGCCGCGGCGGCCGGAGATGACCGGAAGTGGCCGGAAGAGGTGGCCAAAGCTCCAAGCCCAAATCAATGGTGGAGTGCAAGTGTAGTTGAAAATGAAAAATTAGAGTTTTGCAAAAGGAGTTTCGGAGAGCGATGCAATAGCTCGTCGGAAAGAGCACGACGAGGAGAGGAAGATGGCATGGTCGTTGGTGGCCAAGATGGAGTATATGGTGGTGGAGATAGGGGAGAAGGTGGTGGTGGAAATGGGTTATTTGGTGGAAAAGAAGAGGAAGAAGAAGATGGTGGAGGTGGTGTTGTGGTTGATGTTGTTGTTGAAATGAAGAAGGAGATGGAGGGGAGAATGATGGTGGAATTTGTGGTGGAATGGTGGAGATGGTGAGTGGAAAAGATGAGAGTGTGGCCAGCCAAAGGAGGGCCATGGCTGCTGGTTCGTTTGCAGCCTGTTGGCTGGAAAGAGAAGGAAAGTAAAATGAAAGAAAGAGAAGAAGATAGGGGTGAATTTATAAGGAGGGAAAAATATTATAATAATGTTGTCATTCTCATGATATTAATGAAACTTGCGTTTCATGCAAGAGAGATGGCTGCGTCTCATCAAGGAATGGCTGCGTCCAGGCTAAAAGAACTGGACGCGGAGAAAAAATCCGCGTCCAGGAGGATAAACGCGAGTTTTGCGTTTGATGAATAAATAAAAAGGCATGGTGATAAGACTTAGAGTTGATTTCACAAGACAAGCATTAAATGCAGTATGAAGAGCATGTCTGCATTAAAATACAGAATCCAGGTTGGTAAAACTCGCGTCTAGCGAGGAGAGAGAAAAAGAGAAGAGTAAAATATCTGGATAATATTCCGGTATCTGGGAAAACACCGAAAACTCCGGAAAAGTCCAAAAAAATAAAGTAGCTTGGCAAACTTCTCAAAAATTATCAAAAATAATAAATATTATATAAAGATTTTTGGTAAAATCGATTTTTAGAAATTCAATCCCATTTTTCAAATAAAAATCCTGAAGTCAAGCGTCAATACCGGTCTATACCGGGTCGGCCGAATTTTGATAAAATCTGAAAAATCTCAGAAAATGCATGAAAGGAGAAAATATAATTCTAAGAAATAATATGAAAGCGGAATCTAGAAATTCGATTCCAATTATAAATTAAAATTCCTGAAATTAATCAGTGATACTGGCCGACACCAAATCCAGTGAAATTTTGATAAATTTAGAAAATTCTCAGAAAAAGTATTTAGATAGAAAATGTAATTTTAAGAAGTTACAAAAAAGCCGTTTCTTGAAATTCAATTCCGTTTGTAAATTAAAAATCCGAGAATCGGTCAGCGGTATCGGTCGACCCCGGTTTTGAAGATTTACAATTTAATTCAGAAAAATTCTAGAAAATCATAGAAAATCTAAAATATTGGAAAACGATGTTTAAAACTAAATTGGTCAAATCGGAATAGCGAAAAGACTAAATCGAGCAATTCACTAGGATTGGGTTCCCGGTTCAGACTAGGGCTGACTCCGAGTTCACGAATCCAGATCCAAGGCAAAACGATCATATAAATAACTCATAAAGCAAAACAAATACATGAAGTAAATCAAAAAAATATGACTGAAAAATCTGAATACGCAACTAAGTACGTATTCCGGGAGCGGGGTGTTACAGGTTTTCTGCAAGTTTACCTTTATTGGTTTCGGATGCGGGTTCGGGCTGATAACGGGTCGGGTTTGGATCAATACCCAAACCCGTTCTTTAAGTGATGGGTTATGGGTTAACGGGTTTCAAAGAAAAACCAATAGGGTTGTTGGTTTGGGTTCTACCCAAAACCAATAATAAAAAAAATAGCAGCAGCAGCAGCTGCTGCTGCCTGCGCGCGCAGGCCGGCCAGCTTTGCTGGCCGGCGGCAAGGAGGGGCCCGCCGGCGGCGCGGCCGTGGGTCCGACCGGGGGAGAGAGTGAGAGAGAGGGGGCGAGAGAGAAGTTTAACAGAGAAGAGAAGGAGGGAGGGAGGTGAACAGGGCAGCTTTGCTGCCCTGTGCCTGGCCGCGCGGCTGCGCGGCCATGGCGGCCGGCGGCCGGAAGGGAGGCGCCGGCTGGGGGCCGGCAGCACCCGAGCGGCCCTTGGCCGGGGCGATTGGCCGCGGGCGTGGGTCAGACCCACCCCCGGCCAATGAACCAGTGAGAGGGGGAGAGAGGGAGAGTGGTTTAGAGGGAGAGAGAGAGAGAAATTGAAGAGAGAGAAGTAGGGAAGAGAGAAGATTTTTGAAAGAGGGGGAGAGAGAGAGAGAAGGGATTTAAAGAGGGGGGCTACAGTATGGAGGTTGGGAGAGGCGGTGGGGAATCGTGGAGAAGAAGAAAGAAAAGAAATGAAAAAAAGATTTGAATAATTTAATCTTATTTTAATAGGGTCAAAAATTGACTCGCTCCGAACGATGCCCAAAAATTACAGAAAATAGAGAATATTATTCTGAGACGTAATATGAAAAGAATGAAAAACACCTAGAGGGGGGTGAATAGGTGTAAGTGCTAATCTAGAAACTAAATGCCCTAAATGCGGAAGCTTAAAATAAATATAGCAACACACTTAATACAAAACAACAAGTGTAGCTGAATTCCCCGTGAAGGGCTCTGGACTAACTCCTCTTGATATCCTTGAAATGGTTGAGGTGCTATGTGAAGCTCTTGTTGGTTAAGTATAAGTGAGGCACACAAACAACCAAGCATATATATGAATAAGCAATATGAAAATATGCAAGGTACAAATGCAAGCAATAGAGATGATATGAAATGTACTGATTGAAGATGCTTTGCATAAAATAAAAGAGAGTAAGAGTTCGAGAGACAATGGATCAAACGCTAAGACTAGATATGTTTCGAGGTTCGAGCCCAGCTCTACATCCCCTCCTTCACCACCGTGAAGGATTTCCAATCCACTATAGGAGTACCAAACTCCTCTCTCAACCTTACAATGCCACCGAGGCAATACAACCTCAATCCACCTCTACCGAAGAGGGATAAGGCCAGTAGCCAACAAACACAATCACCTCTACCGAAGGGGGATCCAAACACCACTCCGATCAACCTCTACCAAAGAGGGATACACAAATACAAGGAGAGTTTACAACAAGTGGTTACAAAGACCACAAACTCTCTTTTCTTTCCACAAAACAAGATCCTAATAGATTAGGATAGAAGATATAGCTCAAGTGGAATCAAGGTGTTTTTGGAAAGCAAACAACAAAGAAAAACTACTTGGGAAATCTCTTGTAGATGATAGAAATGACAAACCAAAACAATATCCCAAAAACCTAGTTTTCTTTGATTTTCCAAAACCTTGAAAAACAATAAAGATGAAATCTTTTTGCACTAAACACTTTTGAAAACTAATTTTTAAAACCAGAAAGTAGGAAAAATTTTCTTATCAAAAGTCTTGTCAGAATCCTCAAGGAGATGGGGTTTATAGCCCCAAAAGAAAACTAGCCGTTAGGCTGATCTGTCAGTCTGACAGACCTCTGGTTGACCGCCAACGGTCAAAAATTCGACCGTTGGAGCAATCCGGTCGACCGCTCAATCGACCGCCCAGATACAGAGAGCAGGGCTCTCTGGTCCGACCGACCGCACGCCGACCGCCCAGATACAGAGAGCAAAGCTCTCTGGTCCGGTCGACCGCACGGTCGGCCGATCCACTGTGCTGCCAGACGTGCACAAGGCTGTGCACGTCGGTCGACCGTACCGGTCGACCGAGCTAGTCTGTCAGCCACAGTCTGGGTCAGAAACTGGGTAAAAATAATTTTGAAAATACTTTTATCTCTTTTGAAAATTACCATAAAAAATTGTTTTAACACTTTATATTAAAACATAAACTTGTGATAACAATTTTCAAGACACATATCAAATCAATTTTGTGTCTTGTAAATTTTATCAAAAACCAACACTTGTATTTTATCAAACTTGTATTTTTCAATAGGAAATCTGATTTTTTCTAAAACTTGTTTAAATACAAGAACATGATATTTTAAACACATTTAAGCATATTGCATATAGACATAGGTCCAATATACATGAAACAAGATATATCATATTTTTTGTCTTTAACTCCATAAAACATGTTTTTGTAAAAATACCAAAACATAAAAACACATGAATAGGTAAGTCAAACTAAGTTTGTATAAGAAGTTAAGCATGTATGTATATCTAGAACATATCTAATATACATAAAAACTATTTAAACTTGTTTTGATCAATCTATTCATGAAAACCAAAAACTAAAACATAAAACTTGTGTGTTGAGTGCACTTGAGCGTATCAACTATACTAAGCTTTACAATATGGATCTAAACACACTAAACTAAACTATGAATACCTAAGTCTTCTTGACGGTCTTCATCTTCAAGGCGACTCGATCCACAAACTCCGTGATCCACCGAGTGCAATGGTATGAACTTGATGCTTGGGCACCGGAATCACTATGAAAAGCTTCTAAACTCCATGTTGAAGCTAATCATCAACTAATATCTTGCTAGATGATCTGAAACTTAAAATCACAAGAATATTAGTAAACATAACTACATGAGTTAATCATCATCAAAACTAGAGTGGAAGGCTTTTGGGACAACAAACAGTTTGCAGAAATTCAATACGGTTTGCAAATTAAAAATCCCGGAGTATCTCGCCGATACCAGGCGACACCGGTTTGGCCGGATTTTCGATAAATTCAGAAAAATCCTCAAAAATACCAATACGTAGCTCATGTGATTCTAAGACATACAGTGAAAGAGCATTCTCAAAATTCTACTCTGTTTGTGAATTAAAAATCGTAAGGCCGATTATCGGTATCGGTCGACGCCGACTACGGAGATTTTCCAAAATAATTCAGAAAAATTCCAGAAAATTCTGAAAAATCTAAACTAATGGAAAATGATATTGGAAACTAAAATCAACTAAATTGACTACCAAAAAGATCAACATCAATATTATACATCGTATCGCGTACTGATACTGTGA
The DNA here is from genome assembly GCA_038442645.1 of Agave tequilana. Classification (NCBI taxonomy): domain Eukaryota; kingdom Viridiplantae; phylum Streptophyta; class Magnoliopsida; order Asparagales; family Asparagaceae; genus Agave; species Agave tequilana. The sequence goes on along the minus strand of JAVJIF010014284.1, from coordinate 93,452 downwards.
TACGTACATTTGGGGGCAGGGGTTACATTTCTCCCAACCTTACAAAAAATTTCGTCCTCGAATTTCAATTCAGGTGTGAGAATAATATTTCCAACCCCAAAGCCTAAATGTTACGGGTCCGCGACACATCCGCTGCGCACTCTGATGTCTATAAGGAACTTGGGATAGAGAAGTATTGTAGTGAACTAACACTAATGGATTGGAAGCAATAAGATGCAAAGAAAGCGAGAAGGAAATCGGATATTCTAGTTGACAACTATAAGTAAGGAATACAAAAGAGTCAAGGAAGGACTTGTCAATGACAGTGTATTCTTGTACTCGTCGCTGGAATCCCCAAATTCAGATACAGATAAGTTAATCTGAACCTGATAGTACTATTGGTAAGAGTCAGAGCATAGACCCAGATGGTTACCCACACCAGGTGTGAACCTAAGCTCTGATACCACTCACAGCTCTCATCCTCTTCCGATCATATTGACGGATGCAGAGGGCAGATCTGGTAGATCTTGCGATATGCTCCTTTTGCGATGCTTCACAGGAGCTTGTTGTGATAGTCGGCCAAAAACTGATCGTCAGTTTGGAGGTGTGGCGGAGCTTGGTCCCAGCCGGCAATGGACTGAATGGACTGTCACCAACTGTCATCCCACTTGCTGACAACAAGAGGGAAAAGTTTGGAGTAAATCTGACTTTCGTTTGTTCGTTAAGAACTCTCGCAAGTCAGAGGTTGCCGGGCTTAAGCGACTCAGCACAGAGGCTGTGCTGGATTGCGCATAAGACCACGCCTTGTTCTTTTCATGACCGCAGAGGTGGTTAGTACTAGATAGTGCTTTAGCTCTAACTTCGCGGCTAAGAAATTTGAGAATGCCCTTGGATGTTGAAGCTGCATAAGCACCACTATCAACACTTGGGGACAATCCCTTAACTCCGCTGCCAAGAGCGAGCTTAGCGCTTGAGGAGCTGGGGGGCGAAGCACGCTGTGGTGTTTTATCTGCTACCTTACTGAGAACGAGGTTAGCACCGCTGGGCGCTTTAGTCCTAGCCTTACGGTTGGGAACTCCGTGCGTATCCTGTGGTACTGGCGTTGTGTTTGCCACGCCATCAGTAGCTTCGCTCATGAGAACGAGGTTGGCACGAGGAGTTACCGTTCCTAAATTAAGCGAAGGTGTAGTCGCCATTTTAGCTTCGCGGCTGATAGTCTCAACGAAGCAGGCAGGCATTTTGCCTTTATCTTCGCGGGATAGGCGGACCTGTGGCGTAACTGCGTTTAAGGTTTCATATAGAGCTTTCTGTTTTGGCCTCCACATCTTCTTTGGAAGAGAAGACTTAGGTTCACAGGGAACCTGGCTAGCTACACGCGAGGCTGAGAAAAGTTGGGAGGAGTCCGCGTCCGGTTTCTGCTCCGAAACCTTGGCCATTGTAACCTTTCTATGCTTCCGTGCGTGGAGCATTGAACCACCTCCAGAGAGGAGTTCTTTTAACTTTCCTTGGTCGAAATGAACGACCGGGTTTTCGAAGGTAACATGCTCAAGATTCTGACCCTCTTTGTTATGCCAGAAGACCGTAGTAGGCTTGCGGAGAGCCTTAATATGTCTTGATAGAGACTTGCTTCAAAGAATTAGATAGAGGGGTTCCGGCTATGCCGACTTCCTTGCAATCACGCGTAGGTTCTTGGCCAGAGTGAATGGCTAGCGTCTCAGTAGTAGACCCGAAGGTCTGATCGTTGCATTGCGACACTTGATTCTCAGCAGTAGAGAATATCATCCTCAGCGGAGTCGCCATCTTGTTTTCCATTGATTTTTGTAAAGGGAAAAACTTACAAAAAAGTGTCGAGGAGCTAAATTACAAGTAATTCTTTGCAGGAAGAAGATTACAGGTAGATCTCCTCTGAGACTTCTGGGAAAGTGTGCCAGTAGGAATCTGATCAGCGCGTGATCACTTTATCCCTTTGACGATGTGAGCTATCAGACAATCGAACTACTGCCTGATAGGATTCCCTTTTCGCCTGGTTCGGGGAATCGGAGAACAGAAGGTCGGTAGGGCCCTCTTGTTACTTCTCGAGCTGCCTCCGCTTGGGAATTCCTTCTCGCCTGATTTCAGAAATTCCTTGAGAGGGAGGAAGATCTTAGGTTATTAGCACCCTGATTAGAGAAGTAATTCTCTGAATTCTTGGAAGTAAGAGAGTAGATCTCTGTCCTTAGCCGTCTCTCCTTTCTTTTTTCGAGCCCTTTCTCCTTCTAGCTCTCGCCCCTGGTAGGCTATTTATAAGAAGGAGTAAGGGTATAATCGCCCTGAAAATCTGGAAATAGATTGATTCAATCTGTTTTACATCCGGTAAGTAGCCTCGTCGCGAGGCTAGAATCAGCTTCTGCGAAGCTAAGAATAGCTGATCTCTTGATCCGCTCTGCTAAATGAGGGATACTCCCTTGATTCTTTCTAAATAACTGAAAGATCTCCCCTGATATTCTCACTTAATTAGGAAAGTCAAAAGATCATGACAAATAACTGCCAAATCTGATTTCAATTAGATTTGATCTCATGTAGAGATTTGATTGGTCAAAGGTGACCATAAAAGACCCGTAGCGGAGTCGTTGCGTTGAGCTCATGGCGGAGCTGGGAGAAGCATCTGGCGAAGTTAAAGGAAAGCTCTTCAGCGGAGCTGGATAACTTTGTGGCGAAGGTACCAATTACCCTTTTGCGCAGCTGCATGGGGCTTCGAGCAAAACTAACTCTCTACGGACTTAACTGAGCATTTCTGTGCGAAGTTGTAAGTTAGCTCGCAGCGAGGCTGTGAAGGAGCTTTCTGTGATGCTAAGCAACTTTGGCTTCTTATGCAAGACTTATCTCGTGGGCTTGTGTGAGACTAAGTGTTGAGCTAACTTAGTGTCTCTGGACCTGCTTGGGCCTTCTCACTAGAGCAAGATGAGCAACTTTTCATGAGAAACTCAGCCGTCTCCAATGTTGAAGAAAAAAGAAAGGTCATCCTGAAGTGGACATCTGAGAAATAGCTTACTCTGAACGATGTGCTACATGTTCCAGATATCCGCAAGAATCTGATCTCTGGATCAATACTTAGTAAGAAAGAATTTAGAATAATTTTTGAAGCGGATAAATTTGTACTTACTAAGGGTAGGATGTATGTGGGAAAGGGTTATCTTGTTGATGGACTTTTTAAAGCCAATGTTGCAGTGGTGGACAAAAAGTCTGTATATTTGTACTCAAAGCTTATAAATAAAGGAAAATCTTCTGTTTATTTGCTTGAGTCTCCTACTTTATGGCATGCTAGATTAAGGCGTGTAAATTACAAGTCATTAAAAAACTTGTCTAATCTAGGATATATTCCTAAACTCAACTTGGAAGAAATTCGCAAGTGTGAGATTTGTATTGAGGCCAAGTTAGCGAAAAATTCATTTCACTCAGTTGATCGAAATACAAAACCTTTAGTGTTAATTCATAGTGATCTATGTGACTTGAAGTTTATACCAACAAGAGGCGGGAAAAAGTATTTTATTACTTTTATTGATGATTGTACAATATAATGTTATGTGTATCTTTTAAACAGTAAGGATGAGGCAGTGAATATGTTTATAACATATAAATTCGAAGTTGAGAATCAACTTAACAAGAATATCAAGATTCTAAAATCTGATAGAGGCGGATAATATGAATCAAATGATTTTAGTGAGTTATGTGCTAAATTTGGTATAATCCATCAAACTACAACACGATATACTCCTCAGCAAAATGGAATTGCTGAACGGAAGAACATAACTTTGAAGGAGATGGTCAATTCCATACTCGTAAGTTCTGGAGCTCCGCAGAACTTGAGGGGAGAAGCTCTGTTAACTGCAAATTATATTCTAAACAGAGTACCACACAAGAAACTTGATCTTATACCATTTGAGTTATGGCATGGAAGGACACCTTCCTACCATTACCTCAAAATGTGGGGGTGCCTTGCAAAGGTGCTAGCACCATTACCTAAAAAGACTAAGTTGAGAGCAAGAACTATGGACTGCATTTTCATAGGCTATGCCTTGAATAGTAGTGCCTATAGATTTCTGGTTCATAAATCAGAGATACCAGATATTCATGTAAACATGATTATCGAATCTAGAGATGCTGTGCTCTTTGAAGATATTTTTCCATATAAACGGGAAACAGATAAAACTTCTGGGAAAAGAACACATAAGATGGCGTTCAGGGATGAAAGCCCCGAGGAACCGATTGTTAATGTGAAATTAAACCAAGAAGAAGTAAGAGATCTAGAATCTCAAAATCTTTTGGTCTAGATTTCATAGCATATGCTATTGAAAGCGAGACTCAAACATTTAAAGAGGCTATATCTACCACAGAAGCACACATGTGAAAAGAAACTATAAATAGCGAAATAGAATCCATACTAAGTAATCATACTTGAGAATTGGCAAACTTGCCTCATGACAGTAAACTAATTTGGTGTAAGTGGATTTTCAAAAGAAAATTAAAACCCGATGGATCTATCGATAAGTACAAGGTTGATTAGTAGCCAAGGGCTATCGACAAAAGAAAGGACTTGACTACTTCGATACTTAATCACCAGTAATAAGAATAACTTCCATTCGGATGTTGATTACAATTGCAGTATTGCATAACTTAGATATCCATCAAATGGATGTTAAGACTACATTCTTAAATGGTGAATTAAATGAAGGAATATATATGGAGCAACCTGAATGATTTATAGTCAGGGCCAAGAACACAAAGTGTGTAAATTGGTAAAATCCTTATACGGTCTAAAACAGACTCCAAAACAATGACATGAGAAATTTGATAGTGTCATGATCAAAGATGGATTCACTATCAATGAATGCGATAAGTGTGTTTATACTAAAACAGTTGAAAATGCATGTATCATTGTTTGTCTTTATGTAGACGACACGTTGATACTTGGGACTAATATTGAAATTATTAAGTCCACTAAAAGAATGTTATCCAACAGTTTTGACATGAAGGATCTTGGGGTTGTTGATGTAATTTTAGGAATTAAAATCACCAGAACACCAGATGGAATCAGTCTATCTCAATCTCACTACGTAGATAAGATGATAGAATGATTCAAGGGTCTTGGGAAAGGAGAATACAAATCCTTTTCTCCCACACATCCACTTTCATAAGAATACATGAACAGAAATACGCCAGTTAGAGTATTCTCAGATTATCGGAAGTCTAATGTATTTGATGAATTGCACTAGACCCGATATTGCTTACGTTGTAAGCAATAAACAGATACACTAGCAATCCTAGTGATCAACATTGGACTGCTCTACTACGAGTATTGGGTTATGTATCACATACCAAGGAGTATGCCTTGAGATATAGACAGTATCCATCTGTACTTGAAGGATACAATGATGCTAATTGGCTTGCAGATTCTGAAGAATCAAAATCAACTAGCGGATACGTATTTACTCTAGGAGGAGCAGCGATATCTTTGAAATCTTTCAAACAAACATGTATTGCCCGTTCCACTATGGAATCGGAATTCATAACCTTAGATAAGGCCGGAGAAGAAGCAGAATGACTTCGATAATTTTAAAAGATATACCATTATGGTAAAAGCCGGTGCCCGATAATCAAGCAGCTATATCTAGGGCACAAAATATTATATAACAACGGTAAATCTAGACATATTTGTCGTAAACATAATACTGTTAAGCAGTTGCTCTCAAATGAAATTATCTCTATTGACTTTGTCTCGTCAAAAGATAATTTAGAGGATCCGCTTACTAAAGGTTTAAGTGGAGAGCGTATAAACTGCGCATCGAGGGGAATGGGTCTAAAAGCCTAAGCTTACAGAGTTAGCTTAATGGAAACCTCACTTAGCGACTGGAGATCCCACGGACTAAGTTCAAGAGGAAAAACTAGTTATGATTGACTCAGCAAGTAAGCACTTAGGAGCTTGACTTTAATTCATTCTTAAGGTGCACATAAGTGCTTTCTACAAGTGGATTAAGGATAAGCTTAACGCTTTTAATGATCCTATATCTTGTTACTAAACAAGTGGAGTAGAGTAGACTACTCTTAATAGGACGATCACCTATGTGAGTATAGAGTTGTGTCGGCTTTTTGGGAATTTCTATGGAGGCTATTATTCCCTAATGGAATTGCTGAACGAAAGAACAGAACTTTGAAAGAGATGGTCAATTCCATACTCGTAAGTTTTGGAGCTCTGCAGAACTTGTGGGGGGGAAGCTCTGTTAACTGCAAATTATATTCTAAATAGAATACCCCACAAGAAACTTGCTCTTATACCATTTGAGTTATGGCATGGAAGGACACCTTCCTACCATTACCTCAAAAATGTGAGGGCGCCTTGCAAAGGTGCTACCACCATTACCTAAAAAGACTAAGTTGGGAGTAAGAACTATGGACTGCATATTCATAGGCTATGTCTTAAATAGTAGTGCCTACAGATTTCTGGTTCATAAATCAGAAATACCAGATATTCATATAAGCATGATTATCGAATCTAGAGATGCTGTGTTCTTTGAAGACATCTTTCTATACAAACGGGAAACAGATAAGACTTCTGAGAAAAGAACACATGAGATGACGTTTAGGGACGAAAGCCCTGAGGAACCGATTGTTAATGCTGAAATTGACCAAGAAGAAGTCAGAGATCTAGAATCTCAAAATCTTTTGATCCAGATTTCATAGCATATGCTATTGAAAGCGAGCCTCAAATATTTAAAGAGGCTATGTCAACCCCAGAAGTACAAATGTGGAAATAAGCTATAAATAGCGAAATAGAATCCATACTAAGTAATCATACTTGAGAATTAGAAAACTTGCCTCCTGGCAGTTAACCAATTGGGTGTAAGTGAATTTTAAAAGAAAATTAAAACCCGATGGATCTATCGATAAGTACAAGGCTAGATTAGTAGCCAATGGTTATCGACAAAAGGAATGACTTGACTACTTAGATACTTATTCACCAGTAACAAGAATAACCTTCATTCGGATGTTGATGCAATTACAGTATTGCATAACTTAGATATCCATCAAATGGATGTCAAGACTGCATTCTTAAATGGTGAATTAAATGAAGAAATATATATGGAGCAACCTGAATGATTTATAGTCAAGGGCCAAGAACACAAAGTGTGTAAATTGGTAAAATTCTTATACGATCTAAAGCAGGCTCCAAAACAATGGCATGAGAAATTTGATAGTGTCATGATCAAAGATGGATTTACTATTAATGAATGCGATAAGTGTGTTTACACTAAAACAGTTAAAAATGCATGTATTATTGTTTGTCTTTATGTAGACGACATATTGATACTTGAGATTAATATTGAAATTATTAAGTCCATTAAGAAAATGTTATCCAACAGTTTTGACATGAAGGATCTGGGGGTTGCTGATGTAATTTTAAGAATTAAAATTACCAGAATACCAGATGGAATCAGTCTATCTCAATCTCACTACGTGGATAAGATGATAGAAAGATTCAAGGATCATGGGATAAAGGAGAATACAAATTCTTTTCTCCCACACATCCACCTTCATAAGAATACATGAACTGGAATATACCAGTTGGAGTATTATCAGATTATCGGAAGTCTAATGTATTTGATGAATTACACTAGACCCGATATTGCTTACGCTGTAAGCAACTTAAGCAGATATACTAGTAACACTAGTGATGAACATTGGACTGCTCTACTACGAGTATTGGGTTACGTATCACATACCAAGGAATATGCCTTGAGATATGAAAAGTATCCTGTACTTGAAGGATACAGTGATGCTAATTAGATTGCAGATTCTGAGGAAACAAAATCACTAGCGGATACGTATTTACTCTAGAAGAAGCAACGATATCTTGGAAATCTTTCAAACAAACATGTATTGTCCGTTCCACTATGGAATCGGAATTCATAGCCTTTGATAAGGCCGGAGAAGAAGCAGAATGGCTTCGATAATTTTGGAAGATATATCATTATGGTAAAAGCCAGTGCCCGCTATATGCATACACTGCGATAATCAAGCAGCTATATCTAGGGCACAAAATGTTATATATAACGGTAAGTCTAGACATATTCGTCGTTGATATAATATTGTTAAGCAGTTGCTCTCAAATGAAATTATCTCTATTGACTTTGTCTCGTCAAAAGATAATTTAGCGGATCCGCTTACTAAAGGTTTAAGTGGAGAGCGTATAAACTGCGCATTAAGGGGAATGGATTTAAAAGCCTAACCTTACCGAGTCAACTTAATGGAAACCTCACTTAGTAACTGGAGATCTCATGGACTAAGTTCAAGAGGAAAAACTAGTTATGATTAACTCAGCAAGTAAGCACTTAGGAGCTTGACTCCAATCCATTCCTAAGGTGCACATAAGTGCTTTCTACAAGTGGTTTAAGGATAAGCTTAACGCTTTTAATGATGCCTATATTTTGTTACTAAACAAGTGGAGTAGAGTAGACTACTCTTAATAGGACGATCACCTATGTGAGTATAGAGTTGGGTCGGCTCTTTAGGAATTTCTATAGAGGTGTTATTCCCTAAAGATACTCTCTAAAACTAAGAATGTCCAGGACCAAAATGGACACAATCGAGAACCAAAGTTGATTTGGAAAGTTACTGTGTGAAGCTTGCTGACTTGGCTTACACTAACGGCTAACGGTTCAAGACCTAGTTCACTGATTAGCCAGTAAGTCTGATAAAGCTTTCGCTATGGAAGGTTCAAAACCTAGTTCACCTATCCTGATGTAGTTTCTTTTCTAAAGTACCTTTCACAATAGAGTCAGTCTCTTTGTGTGTCATTTCCTTGAATCTCCATTCATTGTGGGGGATTATTGAAAATATGAAGAATATATGTGAATCTTTGAGTTGAATTACGGCGAGATCCATTGATTGAATCAATTGGATAATGATTGGAGTGTGTTCTCCTTCCATTGGAGATGAACGTGAGATATTCACATGTTCAATTCCGACTTCGAATGAACTAAGGATTGCCTAATTCAAAGCCAAAAAGGGGACTAAAGGTAGCTAAAAATATTTAGTCCCACATTGACGATGGGATGGAAGTTTGAAGTGTTTAAATAGAGAAAAATGGGAACAAAGGGTGTGTCGTTTGGGTACTTGGAGTTTTTGCGCGCGATTAGGGGGAAACCATGCCCGCACATGCGCGCGCGTCGCCGCTGGCAGCCCTTGCCGGTGCTGAGCCGGGCTCGGGCTCGGGTCCGGGTTCCCTACCCAGTCCGGTTCTTTTTGAACCGGGTCTCATGAGTATAGATTACGCGGATCATACCCGAACTGCCCAACGCAACGGCTGTCAGTAAATCACCGCGGACAGTTGGGCGGTTGTGGTTGAAACAAACCATTGCAATGGTCAGACCGAACCGTTGCAACCGTTCGGCCGGTTTCGGACATTTTTACCCCTCCCGGAGCGCTATAAATAGTGCTCCATATTCTCAAACAAAACACAATGAAAACAAACAGATTCTTCTCTGCGTTCTGAAGTGAGATATTCTCTCTCTGGCTTTGAACTGGGTCTCACAGGTATAGATTACGCGGATCATACTCGAACTGCCCAACGCAACGGCTGTCAGTAAATCGCCGCGGACAGTTGGGCGGTTGCAGCGGTTGAAACGAACCGTTGTAACGGTTCAGACCGAACCGTTGCAACCGTTCGGTCGGTTTCAGACATTTTTACCCCTCCCGGAGCGCTATAAATAGCGCTCCATATTCTCAAACAAAACACAATGAAAACAAACAGATTCTTCTCTGCGTTCTGAAGTGAGATCTTCTCTCTCTGGCTTGAAGTGACTTTCAACAGGAAGTGGGAATTCTGCAACTTAGTTTTCGAAGCGACTTCCAAGAGATTCTGCAAAATTCGTTCTGAAAGAGGGCTCAGAAAATTCAACAGATTCTTTAATAGAATTGTTGTCTGAATCTGAGACTTCCAAAGAAGAATATTCTTTTACCTTTCTCCTTTCTCTACAGTGGGTGCTCCTCCAAAGTAAAGACAAATATTCTCCTTGAAACTTATCTTGATTCTGCTGCTTCAATAATCCTGTGAAGGTACTGGTTAACTACGGTTCGACCGTACGGTGATTTGGTAGTGCTATCCAAATACCGTGAAGGAGTATTGTATCTTGGGAGACCAGCCTCCAGTAACCCATTAGCACTAGTGCGGGGACGTAATTGTCTTAAAGAGATTCGCTTTAAGCCTACCTCACTCCAAGTACTGTATAAGTGAATTAATTTTCTTTATACAGGGGTTATACTGATATTCAATATATTGAGACTGACTTATACCAGTCAAATTGGTGTTTAACCAAGGAAGATAATTGAAAGGTGGTTCTTTAATTAAGGAACGTTCTATTGAACGGAAAACCTCCCACCTGATATTAACTGAGCTAACCAATTAGATCGGTAATATTTCAGTGATATTGATCAGTTGCCAGATTGATCTTAGAAACTAACGTAAAGTCGCTGCAGCCATCATCGCTGCCCATCGATCCTGCAGCCTTCGACCCCTCTTTGATGTGTTGGAGAGCGAAATAGCCTGAGTTAATTTTTTTCATGCAGGTGGGTGAAGAAATCATTTAGGTGAGTTGGGCAAATAGGATGCAAATTTAGGGAACAAAATTTTGCAGGAAAAAAGGTGGGGGAAAAAGGAAAGTAAAGGAGGCTTCGTCTGAGGCAACAATTTCCTCTCCTCCTCGGTCTTTCACAGACACTTCTACCTGACAACAGAGTTCTTCTTCTTCCTCTCTGACCCCAGAAGACGCCGCGGCCAAGGTTCGTGTGGCGGTTGCTGGTCTCAATCTCCCTTAAATAGGTCAATTTTATTCTGCTCCCTCGAAGAATGCTTTGAAGATGAAGGGGAGAAGCAGACGGCTCCACTCAAATGTCATTCCCTTACAATTTCAAAGCCCTCAACAAAAGCGATTAAACTCGGTAAATGATCAAAAGGTAATTGTCTTGATGACTATTCCCTGCTAGCTGCACTCTCTAATTCAGAGTTTAATTTAGCCTTGCTAGAGGATGAGGACGATGTGCTTGTGGATGATCCTCAGCTCCATGTGGGAGTTACATGATATCTATATCAGTTTTCTGTTTTTGTTTTAACTTTGTTTTGTCAAATTTGTATACTTTCAGTTCCAAGTATATATCTAATACACTTATAACAAAGGAAGGAGAAATTTATTTTTAAATTCAAGCACTTGTGCTAATAGTGGAACTGTGAAAGTACGCTAAACTAGAATTTGTGCAGATTTAGATTATGTGGCTTTATTGATTGAAACAAAGAAAAATTGAGGCATTTATTTCTTTTATTTACATTTACATTCCTTTCTAGTGCTATTTTTCTTATTTATCCACATTAAACTAAAATAGCCAAGGAAATTTTGCAAATATACTCTCAACCTGAAATATGTCTTATTTTATGTAAAATAAAATTATAACTAATAGAATAAATAAATAATCAACACAATACCACCATATTTAATCTACTTCTGACAAAAACACATAATTTAACAAGATATCTAACATGCTCATTGACTTCCTAAACAAGATATCTAACACAATAACCTAATTTTAGTGTTTTTTCCTCCTCTCTTTCCTCCACAATTCAACAAGAAAAAAGAAACAATGTGATATTACGAGTGTCTGCTGAAAATGAATCAGAAAAATAATGTTGTTCTCCTCTTCTATCTTTTATTTTTTTTTTGCAAAAGATAATAAATAACAAGGCATATATACTCTAAAATCTAATTAGTAAATATCCAACAATTTGTACGACAACCCAACGAAGGCTCCATTGTCAAACTATCTTGTTCAAATGGTTGGTCAACGCTCTTGACCCAAAACCTAATCAAGCTGAGAATTTGAGTTCAAAATGTAAATTTGTAATTGCACTTCTTTACTAGATTTCCCATAGAAATGGCCCTCTGTGTTTTTTGGCCTTTGTGAGGCGTTCCACTTCTGGCGTGTTTGGGTTTGGGGCGGAGTAGAGAAAAACGAAAGTGGGAAAGTCCATTTCTCACTTCTGGTATTTCTTTGGAACCAGAAAAAGAAATGAGAAAACCCTTTTTCTTTTCTTTTTTTTCCCCTTTTACACCTCCCATTTTACACTTGCAGAGAGCTACAGTTAATTTTGTGATCATGTAAATCTCACTTGTAATAAGTTGTAGTTCAAATCGTTAATTTTGTGGTGTTGTAGTGTAGTCTAATTATAGTAAAAGAAATTCATAATTAATATTTATTTAAATATTATTTTGCAGTCAATTTTATGATCAACCTTTTCACTTTCACTTCGACATTACTAACCAAACACCGAAGAACACAATATATTTTTTCACTTATATTTTCACATTACAACAAATCCGAAAAATAAACTGGCACAAATCTCAATTTCCTATCTTTTCCTCACATTTTTCTTCCCATTTCTCACTTACACATTTTTCTCCCACTTGCAGCAAACTAAACAGGCGATTTCTTTTAAGTAATCCACAAAGCTCTCTAACAAATCAAACCGGCCTTGGCCAAATAATTAAACTATTTTTTTCAAAATAAAACGTATTTCATTTTCAAAGTACAAACTATGTATTTAAATTTGGCATTGTTAGATTTAACACAGAAATCCATCTTCATTCCCATTTCGTACTTGTTAGTTGAATCAATAGATTTGCTACAAGGTGTCAGCTAGTGCATTCTTGAAAATCCAATGTTGGCTGCCAATTCTAATTATCTGTCTACATAAAATTATAAATTAATTGTGATATTTTCTACATATAAGATAATTATAAATATAATTAGAAGCAGAGGCGGACTCACATATAGCTCAATGTGGGCACCCATATTGAATTTTATAATAAAAAAATAGAACAATATGTATAATTTGTAACTTTTTTATATAATCTCTTCTTTCTACATTATTTTTACTCAATTGGTAACTTATAAATCTGAGTTATTGGAGATTATAAGTTTAAGTTTGGCGAGTGCAATAATTTTTTTTTTTCTCTTTTCTTGTTATATTTACGCTCACATTGAAATTCTTATTACATTTACATCCATTGAGAAAATATTGTTGGCCCAAAGGACCATCACTCTAGTTTTGATTATGATTAACTCATGTAGTTATGGTACTAATGATCTTGTGTTTATTAAGTTTCAGATATTCAATTAAGATCTTAGTCGGTGTTTAGCTTCAATAAAAGATTCAAAGTCAAGTTTTGAAGGTGGCATGTATTGATTCAGGAGCTCGCGCTTCAAGATCGCATCAAGTACTCAAAAAATAATCTAGCTCATGGATCATGTTTGGATTAAGTCAAGATGGAGAAGATTTTCAAGAGAGGACTTAGTCCATATTTATAAGTTTAAGATTTTTGTTTTAGACAAAATGTGAAGGATAGATTAGTTGTGGATTGTTCAGGCTTATACACACAAAAATAATATATCATTTTCATAACAAATAGTTTTAGTTTTGGTTTTAATTTTAAAGAATACATCTTTTGTTTTATGAATAAATTTCATCAAAATAAGTTTACATGGTTTATATGTGTATTAATTTCATCCATATACACTATTGCTTCATATTGTTTAAATAACTTATTTTGATGAGTTTATATCATGTGTTTAAAATTTTGTATTTATCAAAACTTATTTTAGACCTTATTGTCAAAAACAAGTATATTTCATCTTCTTTGTGTATTGGATTCTATCTATACACACTATATTTCAAAAGTATTTGAATATCTTATTTTTTGTATTTGTACAATTTTTGAAAAATCATTTTCATTTTGAAGTTTGTTTTGAAAAATATGGTTTTTATTTTAAGCCTAAATTTCTTTACCTCAAAAATAGTTCAAATTGTTTGTAATATGTGTTGATTTTTGATCACACATATTTGTACTTCAAAGTATTGATATGAACTTATTTTTGTGAAATTTATGAGGATTTAATTGAATTTTTATGGAGTTTAAGTTTTAAATCTTTAAAACCCAGTATTGAGGCTGCTTGCAGTCGACCGACCAGTCGACTGAAGGCAGGCTCGTCGACCGAGCGGTTGACCGACATGTATGGAAACGTGCACGAATCCATGCTCTTGGCTCGGTCGAACGAGCGGTCGACCGACTGGCTCACCCAACTCTCGGTTGGGTGGCAGTCGATCGAACCGTTAACCTACAGAGAGATTGTCTCTCTGTGGCCTGGGGTGGTCGACCGACAACCCCAACAGTCAGATTTTTAATTGTTGGCCGATCGATCGATAGGTCATCTTGAGCCCTAATGGCTAGTTTTTTGGGCTTTATAAAAAGGGGTTGTTTTGGCCAATTTTTGTTAAGATTTTTTTACAAGTTTTGGAGCTAGTTTTCTTATCTTCCACAGAGTTTTCTCTACAAGTTTTAGTGCTTAACTTCCATATGAAAAGGAGAGTTTTGCCAAGAAGTGTTTTTTATCTTCTCAAAAAGAATTTCCTTGAGTTTTTCACCCTATATCTATCTTGTTTTCTCACACAAGTTTGAGCTATCTATTGTTATATCCATCCTATAGGATCCTTATTGTGAGAGTGTTTGTTGGTGATCAAGAGAAGAGATTACCAAGTTTCTACCCCTTGTATTTGAGGAGTCGTAGAGGTTGTGACCTCGACGAGATTGCGGGTTCACGTGTTTTCTTGCGGGAACAAGTGAGGGACTGGCGGGTACAAGAGTTCTTGAGGGAGCTCGTTGTAGGTGTTGCGACACTTAGTGATCTTACGGGATCTTTATAGTGTAAATCCTTCATTGCGATGAAGGCGAGGACGTAGAGCAAGTGGCTCGAACCTCGAAACAAATCTTCCGTATTGCGATTGCTTATCTCTCTCATTTGTGTTTATATCTTGCATGTTATATTGTTTACATCTTTTATATGCTTGATATTTACTTGTGCGTAATTGATATATATGCTTGGGATTATTTAATATCTTGCATGCTCTCTTCTTATTCACATCTTTACATGTTTGATATTGTTTGTATTTGTGCTCACACGAGTATTAAACCAAGAGAGTTATAGTAGCACCTCAACTCTTAATCTAAAGGAATCTTGAAGAGATAGTCCAGAGCCCTTTACCGGGAATTTGGCTTCACTCTTTGGTTATACTTTGTGTGTTAGTATAACAGATTTAATTTACATAATTAGTTTTAATTCCATATTGTTTTGGCATTAGATTAGCTAGTCACTTATTCACCCCCTCTAGGTGACCTACAAGTGGTATCAGAGCTTGTTGCTCTTGATTTGGGTCTAATAACTTAGAGTTAAAGATCCTATTTTTGCTAATCACAACATTTGCATACACACATAAGGATTTCATTGCACCTCTCTTGTTTGAGATTCTTAACTTTCAAACTTGAAAAGTTAAGATGTCTATGCATCTCAAAGCCCTCGGTATTTATGTTTATCTTGCCACAACTAAAGATTCATATTTTATCAGTGGCAAGAACATTGAGGCTAATGCAAAAGCTATCGATGCTTTAAAGTCAATCGTAAATGAAGATTATTTATCTAGGGTTTCTAACATTGATTCAGCTTTTATAGTTTGGAACACTCTCATCTCTTGGTGAACAAACGCCACATGACAAGGAGAGTGACTTGGATGATGGAAGTGATGCTTTCAATATGTGCTATATGGTCTAAGGGGATGACCATCTTGAGGTAAATTCTGAATCCGAGCTTGATGAAGATGATGACATGTCTTATGATGATCTCATTATGTTCTGTCAAAATCTTTTTGAAAAATATAATTTGTTAAAGGTTGAAAATAAATGGTTGAAGAAAGAAAATGATTTCATTTTAAAAGAAAAAGATTCCTCTGAAAATAAATTTGAAATTGTTTCGAAAGAAAATGAATATTTGAAAAATCAAGTTGTTTTAATTTCTAAAGAAAAAGAAATTGCTTTAACAGAAAATAAATCTGTGAAAAAATTATTTTAATTGAAAAAAAAGATTTCTATTTCCAAAAAGAAAAATGATTTTGATTCTCATTCTTACCATGTTTCTCATGCTAATAATGTTGCATCCTCTTTTGATAAAAATGAGATTCATGTTTTGAAAAATAAAATTGATTCTTTGGGTCCAATTTGAGCCAACGTGCATTTAATTATAATAGATTGGAATCCATGTTTCGCAAGAAGCATGCTCGACATATTCATGCACATCCTACACGGCATACACCACATGCATACCATGCTCACACTCATACCACTCATTTGTATGTTAGAGTATACACATATATACATTGTGGCCGCAAAGGCCATCTTGTAAAATTTTTTTTTATAGATTAAATTTTTTAAATTTTGCAAATAAAAATATTTGGGTTTCTATTGTTACTAACCCTCATGGACCCAAAAAGAAAATATGGGTACCAAAATCTACATCATTTATTTTTGATGTAGATGTGGGCTCTCACAAAACGTGAGAGGATTGATGCCTTGGTAGTACATGCAATCGAAACTTGACGGACACATTATGGATGCATCACTATTAAGGAGTTTTGGTGGGAGAACCAACTCGTTTGGAGAAATAGATTGACTACATCGGTATTGGTAACCATTTTATACTCCACTTTAAAAAAAATTTAATGCTTATATGGTAGCGTAATAACCTAAACACTCAATCATATATTGTTTTGAGCTTAATGTTGAGTTGCTTGGTTGTATGCTCTGCTTGTATTTTTGAAAAATTTTATTCATATTTTCAAATGAATGTAGCCTATCTTTTTTATTCATGTTTTTATATGCTTTTGTTCAAGCATATATTAATTTATATGTTTATATCATATGTCTATATGCAATTCTTGTTAAAACTTGTGTTATACATGTACAATTATTGAGTTACACTTGCTCTTCATGCTTTATATATTTTATTTCTTTTGTATACTCATTTTATGTTTGATTGTTCATTTTATATCTTGGTTTTGTTATTCTTGAATGATTATATGATATATTATGTTTTTTGAGAAAAAGAATTTCACATGAGTTTTGATTTGAGCCTTATTGGTTTATCTTCATGAATGTGTTACTCACATGATTATTGTGCACTCACTTTTTGTTTACTCATGATTCTGTTTTAATGAGCTCATTTATATGCTTCATAGATGTTAAGTGTCAATTTTTTGTGCAATTAGCATGTTTTCATGGGATAAATATTTATTTTTTTATTCTTACTTGAAGGATTTCGTTCTAGTTTTCAAAATTACTTTAAAACTAGTTACTTATTCTTCAATTAGTAGAGTTTTCAACCTATACTAAAGTATTTTCAAAATATTATTTTTGAAAACTTTTGCCTTAAAAGGGCGGTTGGTTGGAAAATCATGCCTTATGTGCCTTATTGAATATTCCTTTAAACATGTGCATGATAGGGTGGATGATATGAGTTATACATTTACATTTCATAAAAATTAATTTTTGTATACTCATACTTGTTTTCTATATATGCATGCATCATATTTCAATTGGTATTTAAATTGATCATAGATTGATATATGATTTCTTGAGCTAAATTAAAAACATTTAGCATAAATTGCTTTATGCTAAGTTTGATTTAATTCTAAATGTTAATTGATATCTTTTACAAGTTTATGTATCATTTGAAAAAAGGATAAAAATTCTTTGACTTAAAATAATTTTATTGATTTATCAAAATTTGTTTGTTGATTTTAAGTGGTATCAAATCTTCAATTGGTATCTTAATATTTATATTTATTGGTTTAACAAAATTTGTTTTGTTGATTACAATTGGTATCAAAATTTGTTATTTTGTTTTAATTGTTTTAAATGGTTCAAAATTTATTTTAAGTGGTTTTCAAAATTTGTTGTGATATGTATTGCTTATATGCAAGAAGAGCTTAACATTTTCTCTATATATATATTCATGTTGAGTGTAGCATATAAAAAAGAGCTTGATCTCTTTTCTTTATATGGTACACGTGTGTAGGGGAGCTTAACGTCTCCATCTATACATTGTATATTATACTTATATGGGTTAGTGATCCCTTCTCCATGTAATGCATGTATGCAGAGGAAGCTAACTTGACGTCTCTCTTTTTCATGAATTTATATCGCATATACGTTTATCTTGTTTGTTTTTATTCGCCTTTTGTTGATGAATTGACAAAAAGAGGAGAAGAATTGAGAGAGTTTATATATGCATGTTTAATATTTGTTGTTTATGCATAAATGTTTGTGTTTATTTAATATTTTGTTTATGAGCTTTCATTGAATATCTTTATGTTTTTGCTATGCATGAGTTAAGGGGGAGCTTCTATGAGGCTTATCTTTAATCCATGAATATATAACTCCATGAGTTTTATCATCATAAAAAGGGGGAGATTGTTGGCCCAAAAGCCCACCACTCTAGTTTTGATGATGATTAACTCATATAATTATAGTACTAATGATCTTATGTTTATTAAGTTTCAGATATTCAATTAAGATCTTAGCCAGTATTTAACTTCAACAAAAATTCGAAGTCAAGTTTTGAAGCTAGTACGTGTTGATTCAAGAGCTCGCGCTTCAAGATCGCATCAAGTACTCAAAGAGGAGTCTAGCTCATGGATCATGTTTGGATTAAGTCAAGATAGAGAAGTTTTTCAAGAGAAGACTTGAGTCCTTGTTTGTAAGTTTAAGATTTTATTTTAGATGTAAATGATAGATTAGTTGTGGCTTGCTCAAGCTTATACATGCACACAAAATTTATATATCGTTTTCATAACAAATAATTTTAGTTTTGGTTTTGATTTTAAATAATTCATCTTTTGTTTTCATGAATAGATTTCATCAAAACATGTTTACATGGTTTATATGTGTATTGAATTTCATCTATATATACTATTGTCATATTGTTTAAATAACTTATTTTGATGAGTTTATATCATGTGTTTAAAGTTTTATATTTATCAAAACTTATTTTAAACCTTATTGTTAAAAACAAGTATATTTCATCTTCTTTGTGTATTGAATTCTATCCATACACACTATGCTTCAAAAGTGTTTAGATATCTTGTTTCTGTGTTTGTACAAGTTTTGGGAAAAATTGATTTTTCATTTTGAAGTTTGTTTTTTAAGCCTAAATTTTTTACCTAAAAAATAATTTAAATTGTGTATAATATATGTTGATTTTTGATCACACATATTTGTACTTCAAAGTATTGATATGAACTTATTTTTGTGAAATTTATGAGGATTTAATTGAATTTTTATAGGTTTATGAGTTCAAGTTTTAAATCTTTAAAAATCTAGTTTTGGGCTGCTTGCGGTCGACCAACAGGTCGACCGAAGGTAGGACCGATCGACCGACGTGCACATAAATGTGCACGTGCCCTGCCCTTGGCTTGGTCGATCGAATCAAGGCTCGGTCGACCGAGCGGTCGACCGACTAGCTACTCAGTTGGGTGGCAGTCGACCGAACGGTCGACTGACAGAGAGATTGTCTCTCTGTGGCCTGGGGACGGTCGACCGGCAACCCCAACAGTCAGATTTTTGACCGTTAGTCGGTCAACCGGTCGATCGACTGACAGGTCATCCTGGGCCCCAACGGCTTGTTTTCTGGGCTCTATAAAAAGGGGTTGTTTTGGCCAGTTTTTGTTAAGACTTTTCACAAGTTTGGCAGCTAGTTTTTCTTATCTTTCACTGAGTTTTCTCTACAAGTTTTAGAGCTTAACTTCCATATGAAAAGGAGAGTTTATCAAGAAGTGTTTCTTGATCTTTTCAAAAGAATTACCTTTAGTTTTTCACCTCCACATCTATCTTTTTTTCTCACATAAGCTTGAGTATCTATTGCTATATCCATCCTATAGGATCTTTGTTGTGAGAGTGTTTGTTGGTGATCAATAAAAGAGATCACCAAGTGTTCCACCCCTTATATTTGAGGAGTCGTAGAGGTTGCGGCCTCGGCGAGCTTGCGGGTTCGCGTGTGTTGTTCTTGTGGGAACAACTAAGGGACTGACGGGTCCAAGAGTTCTTAAGGGAGCTCGTTGTAGGTGTTGCGACACCGAGTGATTTTACAGGATCGTTTATAGTGGAAAGCCTTCATTGCGGTGAAGGCGGGGACGTAGAGCAAGTGGCTCGAACCTCGAAATAAATCTCCCGTATTTGTGATTGCTTATCTCTCTCACACATGTGTTTTATATCTTGCATGCTTATATCGTTTACATCTTTTATATGCTTGATATTTACTTGTGCGTAATTGATATATATGCTTGGGATTGTTTAATATCTTGTATGCTCTCTTATTGTTCACATCTTTACATGCTTGATATTGTTCGTATTTGTGCTCACACTAGTATTCAACCAAGAGAGGTATAGTAGCACATCAAATCTTAATCTAGAGAAATCTTGAGGAGATAGTCCAGAGCTCTTCACCGGGAATTCAGCTTCACTCTTTGGTTATACTTTGTATGTTAATATAATAGTTTTAGTTTGCATAATTAGTTTTAATTCCGCATTGTTTTGACATTAGATTAGTTAGTCACCTATTCACCCCCTCTAGGTGACCTACATATCTCTTATGTCGTCCACTGATTTGAAGCGTCATTTTGGATTTAGCATTGAGTAAATGAACCCATCTTGCTGTCATTAATCATCATCCAAACTCCAAAGCTGGAACTGGTTCAAAAAAAGGCCAAAACTGCATATGATCCAAAAGAGAAGGACTAATGTGAAAATATCATAAATAAAAGGGAAATTCTACTTACACCCACTCTTTTACTGTCTCCACATACCCTTCTATATTTACCCACTTATCAATTTTCAAGTTATCGTAATTTGCTTTATACACTCCTAAAATTTCTCAAAATATCATTTTCTATCTTACCATCAGTTAAGTTTAAAATTACACACTGAACCCTACCAATAAAAAACAATTGGCCTTTTTCTTCCTCACTTTCTTCCTCTCAGATACTCAACTCTTTCAACTCAAGCAATTCTCTAAGCATTGCACATTGATTAATGGAGGGGACTTGGATGTTAGTGGAGGGACTGGCTACTACAGAGAAGGGAGGATAGAGGACTTGTAGCAAACACCGACGGAAGGCATGACGAACATGGCTACGTCTCGGCTGTGGCTAACTCGATGGCCAATCACTCCAAGCCACGAGAGAGAAGGGTTGCGATGTAGGATGGTGATGGGCCGAGTCCAGTCCGATCTAACATTGGGATGAGCCTCAACAAGCCTAATGCATCACAACTTGATGATGGATGAAAACTAACGAAGCGGGGCAGAGCGTCTAAGGCCCAAGTTAAATTGCGGTCTGAACCTAACAATCCTTGGGTTCGAGGTGGCGGCGGTGCTAGTGATACGGGGTCTAGATTTGATGTTTTACAAGAGCATTCTAAAAGCCAAATTACTGAAAATGTGGAGGATTATTATATTAGAGGTCGCCAATAGTTATTGGTGAGAGAGAGAGAGAGAGAGAGAGAGAGAGAGAGAGAGAGAGGGCGCAACAAGGGGGGAGAAGGCAACAACCATTGGAGACGGTGTGGTGGCATTGACGTCGTCGCGACATTGCACATCAACATGACGTACACGCACCACCGACGAGTAGCGACAACAATGACCAGCATGCAACGCCAGTCGAGAACGGCCAGTTCGCATTGTGCTTTAGAGAAAAGGAGAGTAGGTAGTCTCAAAGAGATTAGCGCCATGATTCTCGGCAAGATGAAGGATACGACCGACTCGTATCTCAGCCATTCTATCAAGAAAGAAAAATGCTGGAAACTTTTGGAGAGGAAATGGGAGGAAAAATAGAGGGTATTACAGTCTTTTCATCTATGAGTTAAATTGTACTTCAAAAAATTATTTTAAGAGTGAAGATAGTTAAAAAAAAAAAGCAAGTGTGAATAGAATTTTCCTAAATAAAACAATGATATAAACATATAAAATAATAAGTGCTCTCTCTCCCCCCTCTCTGATTTCTTGTTTCAATTCTGAGCGAGTTAGAATTAGAGACTCTTTGATACGCGTCCCAAGAGCCAAAAAAAATGAGAGAGAAAGAGAATATTTTTTCACTATCTTTTTCTTTTTTGAAAATAAATTAAGGAAGAAAAAGGAGAAAGAGAAAGGCACTAGGAGCAGAGCTGGAGGTGAGTGGCAATAATGGTGATTACCCACTTGCGATTTTTTTCCCGACTAGGATAAGATGCAAGAGCTTATACCAGGATCGTGTTGGAATCAGTTATGAGAGAGAGCCGGTGATTTGAGCCAAAGATCATATTTTCTTTTTCTGCATGAGGCTTGAAAGAGGAAAGAAGATATGAAAAGAAAACTCCTGATTATTTTCCCAACAAGGTGACCCCCTTTTGTCTGTTTATTATTTTTTTTCAATTTGATTCCATATTCATTGAATGTCTCTGGAGATGGAAAGTTGGGTTCTTTTTGTTTCTCATTCCTTTTTCTGGATGTTGATTTCTTTCTTTCTTTCTTTCTTTTTCTTATTGTTTTAGTGATTTAATTCGTAGTTTGGCTCATTGGGCTGGATAATGTTCTGGGTACTGTTCAGTTTATGTATTTTCTGTTGTTGGTTTCATTCATTATCTGGGTTCTCCTCTTATGCAATGATCTATGTATTGTTCAATAAAAGAAATGATATTTCCCCCTTTTATTTTTTTAAAATTTGGATTAATTGAATTGAAGAAAGCCCATCTTCTCTTTTGTGCATTTCTCCTGTTTTATGGAATGCCTTGTTTCAGCTTTTGCTTCACACTACATTGTTTTTCATGCATTTTGTTCAGAGATATCTGATCAGGGTATTAGCTAAGTGTTATCTTTTTTATTTGAACCTGAGGATCTGTACCTCATGCTAAGATGTTTGGGCTTCTTCAACCCATCGCCATGCAGGATATGCTCATTGTAAAGCCTCAAAAGAGAAATCTGCTTTTGCCGAACATGATTGTCTTATCATTGATAATGATTTGTGGAGTTTTTTTCCTGTTCGGTTTGTTTAAAGCAGAGAGGAATCAACATCAATCCCAGTTTAGTGAAGATACTGCAAGTAGAGAAACCATGTCCTGATCCTAACATTTCGAACTCCGAGATTCCATTAGTTCACTATCCAGAACCCACTACTTATAGAAGGTAACAAGGTGATCTCAGCTATTGGCTCGTAGTACAGATTTCATCAGCTTTATGTTTAAAACTCTTTTATGTCTTTGGCAGAAATGAATGCAAATGTACGCCAGTTAGGTTCTTTGCGATTTTGTCAATGCAAAGGTCTGGAAACGGGTGGTTTGAGATTTTGCTGAATAGCCTTATAAATGTTTCCTCCAAAGGTGAGATATTCTCTATCAAAGAGAGGAGTAATATGTCTTCCATTGCGGCGACAATGGATAAGGTGTACAACCTTGATTGGCTTAGTAGTGCTTCTAAAAACGAGTGCACTGCTGCTGTCGGCTTCAAGTGGATGCTAAACCAGGTAAGTTCAATGTGGTACATACTATCATTCTAAGTCATTTATATCTGCATGATTTCCATGATGGTTATTATGGTGTTACTGATTGATTACACTTTATGTAGAAATTGAAGTAAGCTTTTATCATGTATTAGTCTGCAAATATTGCATTCCTCTCTTCTCTGGCATGCAAATTCAGTATTTACTAATGAAGCAGGCAGAACTATCCTGATGCCCTGTTCCTTTCGTTTTGTTTAAACCATCTGTGTAATTTATGAAAATTGTGCAAACTCTTAGTACTGTCCTATTTATAACAGTTATATATAGATATCTAGTGAACAACATGAGAAACTATACTATGCATATTTTCCTCTACCTATCTGACACATGCTACTGTTTAAGTTTTGACGGTAACACATTTGGGATCTCCCAAAACTCAAGAAGGGATCTGTAATTTGTTGGCTCTCGGGCTCGGGCTCTTGTTCAAATTTGGGCTCAAATACTGTATGAAGGTGCGGAGCATACCAAGCACGAAGAAGAACATAACCTATTATTATCTTTTCACCAATAATAAGCTTATCTTTCCAACTTATGTCGGGCATAGCGACATTTCTCCTCAGTTGTCAGTACAAAATAACTAAAGAAATTCTCAAGTTGGTTTTCCTAATATTCATATCCGTAACGATCATAAGAACCCCGAAAACACGGAACAACCACATACATATTCTGTTCAACTTTCTTATAATCACAATCAGTGTGTGTGTGTGTGTGTGTGTGTGTGTGTGTATCACAAAAAATAAAAGTGAAGAAATAAGCTCAGTAATTAACCTCAATGACTCGAATATGACTCGAGTCAGCCCGGAATGGGGCCTGAAGCGCTGTGGAGCTACTATAAGAAACTGTATCAGCACCCGATATGGCTTGTAGAGGTCGGATTTGCTACTCAAAAGCTGCGAAATTTCTCAGTGGCTTTGAGACCGAGTTACGGTTCCAACCTTAAGACGAAACTCGAATCAGACTCTGAATGGGCCTGAAGAGAACTCTGGATCAAAATTATGTTGTTTGCTCAGCATTGAACAGGCCGATGACATCAGCTATGCTTGGCTGACGTTAGCGGCGGCTCTAGCAGCACGGCGGCAACACGGGTCTAATTGATTACGTCAGCTTATGAGCAGCTGATATCAGCAACGACTCGCAGGTCGGGTTTTGTTGCGAAGCGGGTCGAGTCCTTCACGGGTTTGATAACTTAAACCCAATAATAATTTGAATTCGGGTTTGACAATTTTAAACCCGCAACCGCTTCTCCTTTCTCCTTCACCCGAACAACATTAGGGTTTGAATCCTGTGGATGGCAGCGGCAGTTTCTGACGGCGATGATGGCGGCGTCGACGGGCGGTGACTACGGTGATCTGGACGACAGACGAAATCCATGTGGCGGGTTGAGATCTGTAGGAAGTATCATTTGGCGGTGTCGATTTGAAGGAGGATGTTGTTGACTGGAGTTGGCGGTGACGTTAACGATGGTAGGCGATAGATCAATGTTGAAATGACTCGGTGGACGGCGACGATGGCGGTGGAGGCACAACAATGATGATGGAGTTAATGTCGGCGACAGAGGAGAAAGAGATCGCGATAATGAAGGCTGAGATGTCGACGATGAAGTCGGAGGAAGTGGTTGGCGAGGTCAGTCTTCTGCTGGCAGCATGGTAATATTGATGTGGCGGAGGAAGATGGGAGACGACGGCGAGGAGATCACGGCGTGGCGTGGAGGCATCAGAGTTGATGGAAGACGTCCAACAATTGGATCTGGTGGAGAAACCGCCACTAGGGTTTGGCTTTGAGTTGGGGAGAAGGTGGAGAAGATGAACAATAATCAGTCTAATATTTTCTATTTCATTTATTTCCTTTTTTCTTCTTTTTTTTGATTTTTTGTATTTTTTTATTTCTTTTGAAAACGAGAGAAGAGAAAAAATAGGGAGAGATAGAGTAGGATTTTGAGGTTGTGTGGGAGGAAAAGAGAGATTTGTGGAACTAGGATTTTGTGGGAGTTTTAATAGAGGAAAGGGTTTTGTGGACGGAAAAAAAAAAGAGCAGGATTTAGCTCCGACACTAATTTGACGCAAAACTAATATGGAAGAAAAGAGAAATAAAGATAAATTTGATAATTAGATAAAGACTAATTCAAGCCTCGGCACCCGAGTGATCTCTCGCCCACTCTCACACATCAACATGTAAAGAGATTCAAAATGAATAGCAAATCACCATGCTAAATAAAGAGGGCTTAGATTTTTTCATTATCAAGGTCTACCTACTTCGCTACAACTCGTGCCGGCCTTATATAGGCCCACACTCTAAGACTTCTCTCATCACAGCCGATGCGAGACTAAAATAAAAGCTAAAATAAATAGCACAAATAAAAAACTACATAAAATACTAAGCTATACTAATCCCATCATAATGTCTTTTGTATGACTTAAGGTCACATGGATGATGACATGAAATGGCTCTTAATTTCATACAAACCACCAAGGGTTTTGATCCTGGGGACTATTAATCCTCTAGCATGCCAAGAACACAAACTCTAAATGCACAAACACACCACAAAGAGATAGAGAGATGAGGATTTACGAGGTTCGACAAGATGCCTATGTTTCCGGGATAGAAGAGAGATTTATTGATATACACAAGATTATACAGGATTACAATTGGTTCTCTTAAGAATTCACTCTAAAAATGCTTAACCCTAAAAATGGGTTACATCCTCTATTTATAGGGAGGAGAAGAACCTCCCAAAACAGCTCCAGGTTGGGTTCAGGCGCGGTCGACCGGCCAGTCAATCGTTCCAAATGCGCGGTCGACCACCCAGTCGACCACTCAATGTCCTCTGTCATTGCAAGACTTACTGGAAATATCGGTCGACCGACCCAACTAGTTCCTCGTGCAACATCAGTCGACAGGACGGTCGACCAAAGTCCTGTCATAGAGTTTAAAAAACTTTATCTCTTGTTTATGCCCTCTCTCTACATTCTCCACCTCAGTGAAAATTTTCAAATCCGAGCCGAATTCTAATGAAGAAATTGACACACAATCTCGGCAAAATTGACACACGATCTCAGCTTGAGCGTTCTGGACGAAATTCACACACGATCTCAGCGAAATCGACGCACGATCTCGACTTGGCCGAACAGACCAACCGGTTCCAAACGAATCGCCAGCACACATTTACAATTGGTTTCAAACGATCACACTAGATCCAAATGATTGATTCAATCCATAATTGAGTTTGTCGTCGCCACTAGCAACTCTTTTTCAAACTCACAAATGATCTCAACGGATCTAAATGATTGAATCAATCCATATTGAGTTTGTTATCCTCTCAGGCAACTCTCTCCAAACTCCAATATCAATTGTAAAGATTTCAAATTTCAGCTCAGCCATCCAAACGGAATGTACAATACATGCATTGCCAACACTTCACCGAAGAGAATCAACACCATATGAGCCGATCAACGACCATGTCTACAACTCAGCAATTGAATGGAAGACCATTCCAAATGACCTTAAGAAGAACCCAACATGAGCCGGCAATGACTCTCCCACTGACTGGCACTCCAGTCTAAATGTCTTCAAGACGGTTCAATCAAATCTGAGCAAAGCATACCACATAACCAACTTCGGCTCAACAAACTGGATGCACGTCCCCTTATGCAAGCTCAACTATTTTCTCACCGGAAGATCAAATGTTCATCAAGATCACAACACTTCACCTCTACGTGAAGTCCAAATCAACTTCCGCTGCCAATTTTTGAGAACCCAATAACCCAAATATACAGGCTGCACCACCAAACAGTTGCGCCATCACGGCTGCCTACGTACACCCTGCCCAAGGGATCAAGCCTCTTCTAGTTCATCCTAATGAGCTCCACCGAGCTCAACCAACTCTCTTCTTGCGGCAACGAACCCAACTAGCCGAGTTATATGAACCTCATCAACATGAGATGCATGTATCTTTACAACCCACCTTCGCGGATTCTCTTTGGTTCCTCTAGCTGCATCTAAGCCATCTTTTTCAACATGCTCAGTATCCATATCGGCTACTCGATCTCCACCTGGTGTCACGATTGATGAAATCTCAGACGATACTGAACCAACTAGATAATGTGGAGTAGCATCAGCCTCCACCCACTGCGATACTTCTGACTTGATCTTCATTTTCTCCACCTGCTGGGAGACGATAGGCTTCACCATTGAAGCCTCATCCAATGTGACATGTCTGCTCGAGACAAGCTCTATGTTTTTTGGATCCCATAACTTGTAGCCTTTCAAGTCTTTTTTGTATCCCAAAAACACCAATTTATTCACCTTAAAGTTCAACATGTCTTTCTTGACATTAACATAGGCTGGGCAACCAAGCACTCTAAGTGAACCATGGTCACGAGTAGCTCCACTTGACCAAATCTTCAAAGGAGTCTTACCTCCTATGGCAGTCGTTGGTACCCTATTCAAGAGATGACTAGCATACACAATCGCCTCAGCCAAAATGATTTGTCCAATGATGCATTAGACAACAAATACCGAACCTTCTCCAGCAAGGTACGATCTCTTTAGCTACACCATCTTTCCTATTTGTGAAGTGGGTAACAATACCATTGTTCTAGCCAAATTGCAGGAAAGAATCATTTTACTCCTCAACATGATCATACTGGAGCACCTTGATCTTTCTACCTGTCTGATTTTCCATTAGCTCCTTCCACTTCATCAACAACTCTAGGGCTTCAACTCTTTGTCTCATCGGGTATACCCAGCAGCGCCTAGAATAATCATTTACAACTGAGACAATGTAACGATGGCCTCCAAGTGATGCAGTCTTGATAGGACCCCAAACATTCACGTGAATCAACTCAAGAAGACCATGCAAATGGTGAGTATTAGTACCGAATTTTACCTTCTTGTTCAAAACACAACTGTCACGTGCTTCCAAATGGCAGGTTGATACACCTCCCAATGCTTGATCTGTCTTCAAGCCAACTTGTCCGAACCCACTGTGCCATGATCTGGTGGAATCGCCATCCAACTATCCTAAAGACGCCAATCCAGTAACTGCACTACTCATCAAGTAGTACAAATTGTTGCATCTGATGCTCTTTAGAACAACCGAGCCGCTAGACATCTTGAGAACGCCTTCTCTAAGCGTTCTTCTGAGACCCTCCACTTCTAAAGCTCCAATCGAGATTATATTTTTCGTCATACCAGGAATATATCTCACCTCCTTCAACTCTCTCAATGTCCCATTATACATCTTGACATGAACTGTACCCTTACCAACCATCTGGCACGTGCGATCATCTCCTATAGATATCAAACTGCCATACAACTCCTCAAAGCACAAACAACTCCCTTCTGGGACAAATGTGGTAGGTAGAGCTCGTATTCAATATCACTCAGACGATCTAGATGACAATCTGATGGTTTACTAGAAAGTGAAAAGAAAAAGGAGTCATAATTATTACCATCTGACCTTATGACATTGGCCTCTGATCGTGACTCTTTCTTGAACTTATTGAGCTTTGGATAATCACTTTTCCAGTGTCTTTTCTCTTTACAGAAGGCACACTGATTCTTTTTCAATTTGTGATTACCAATCAGGGGCTTTCAATTAGATTTCTGCTTATTTTCTCTTCTTCGGTTTGGATTACTTTCTCTCGCGGTCAATACCTCTGCCCATGTGTCACTAGTAAAACACTCATTGTACTTCCTCAATTTAAAGTTCATAAGAGCAGCGGTCACCTCACTGTGACTAAGGGATGTTTTCCTATTGATCAAGGTAAGCACAAAGGTTTCATATCCCTCATCAGGGAAAGAACTCAACAATATCAACGTTGTGATCGATCACTACATTCAAATTTGTCAAATTCGTGAGAAGCTTCGTGTAGATATTGATGTGATCACTAATGGAGGTTCCTCTCTTCAACTGCAAACGGTAAAATCTCCTTTTCAAATGCAAGCAGTTCTCGACGCTCTTCTTCAAGTACTTGCTCGCTAGAATCTCTCAAATCGACTTCACAGAAGTCTCATTCATCACTTCATATTTTAGATCTTGTGTTAAGTAAGATCTAATGGCGTCACATGCCATCCTATTCATTTTCTTTCAAATTTTCTCATCTACTTCTGCCAGTCTCTCTTGAAGCTCAAGAGTATTCTTCAAATTTTGCGCATTCAACACAACCATTACCTCGCATCTTCACAATTCAAAATTATTTTTGCATTAAACTTCACCACATCTATCTTCATGTGATGAACATTCTGAATGTTCTTTACAACAAAAGAATCACTATCACTAGATGTTTCTCCGGCCATTTAATCAAATCCCATAACCACACAAACGGAACAACTATGAAATAAAACTACAAATAATAAAGTTCAGAGTTTTACCTCCAATTGAAACCCAAAGATGAGTTTTCAATTGATCTCTCCATTAAGATTGAAGACGAGATTTAATATGGTAAAAATCCAATTTTTATCCAACTGAAGCTTCCAATCTCCAAGATTCAAGCTTCAAACCAAAGATCCACTCCACCAAACAATTATAGACCAGATCCAATCCGATAAAAAATCAATTTTTTATCCAATAAAAATCCCATTTTTATCCAATAAAAGCTTTAGATCCAAAAATTCAAGCTTCCAATCAACGATCCGATCCACCAAACTTAGCCCAAGCGTTACCTAGAGTCCTGATGCCACTTGTTAGTCCTCCAGCATGCCAAGAACACAAACCTTAGATGCACAAACACACCACAAAGAGAGAAGGAGATAAGGGTTTACGAGGTTTAGCAAGATGCCTACGTCCCCGTGATAGAAGAGAGAGATCTATTGATATACACAAGATTACATGAGGATTACAATTGGTTCTCTTAAGAACTCACTCAGAAAATGCTTACCCTTAAAAGTTGTCACGCCCCGCTTCCCAAAATACATTGGAGCGGAGACGCGACACGAGTCGGCGACGCATATACATAAGGAAAATACCTCACGTATACGCGCTAAGCCTTAAGTAACCCGAAATAAGCTATAAATTTATACTATAATGAGTCAACGACCACTGCAATAATACATATAAGCATCCAAGCATGATATCATATGAATAAAGAACTGGAATAATAAATGAATCTGATATAACGAGAATCAGGAAATAATATGAAGACAAGAAAGATAAGAATACCAGAATCGAATAGGGAGAAGCTCCAGCTACTAGCGAAGCGTACAGTCTCATCGAATATCTGCACAATAGAAATAAAGCGTCCAATACCTGGACGTGCAAATCCAGGGTCGTCAGAAAGCTACCTGGTGAGTGTGTGTGTAAAGGGGAGAGCTCGTGCATATCACCAATGTACAAAGAATAATAATCAGATAAACTACAGACAGAAGATAACTAAATAACATGATAAACAGATAACTAAAGGATAACTGCATAACAACATGAATGAAGATAAAAGTCAAATATCACAACTGTAAACAAGCAACTGATATCTGAAGGTATAACATAGCACATGTCACTAGTCTGGTGTACAATCCTATATCTATCATAGTTATACATATATATACAGTCGGGTGATCACGGTTAGTCACAATACATTAACAGTTTATTATTATTAATTATGTCAGTGAACACCAATTGTCACATGTAATAGACGCTCTCATACTACTACCACACATGCCAATCGAGGTCCTCAGTTATTAAAACTGATCGGTTGGAGACATTGTCCATGCTTTAGGTGGGTTCCGTGCATACCTGGGACCACGGCCCAGACTCCTGGCGCTGAACCAGGACCTACCGCAAGGTAGTCAGGAACATGTATAACAGGAACAGGAAACAGGACGGGGTACCAGTCACCCCACGGGAACCCTGTAGTGGAACCCTCTTTCGGCTGCGCAACCTAAATCCTAGGTCCACCCAAAATACAGACGCTGTCTCCTCCATCAATCTCTCCAATCTCAGTGTAAGTTATTTAATAACATGTTATTAGTTTATCAAGATTATTTAATGTGCATGTTACTTAAATCACTGGGATAACTCGGTGGTAGTCACGGTAATAATATCAACATGTAATCAGGATATCTGTATAACAGGAATATATAATATCAATGAACAGGATACCAGTATAATAGGAATATGTAACAAGTATAACATGACGGTGTTGTTACCGTATAACAATATTTTCCCAGCAATTAAATAACATGGACAATAGTAGCAGGTAGATATTATGTATAAACAATCAAGTTTCTCATGTAAATCAAGATATTCAGGATGAGTAATGATCTATTGTCATGAATAGAATAATCCGGGCAATGTATATAATCAACTCATATCCTCAAAGTCATCGATGTATCCATCCTTTAAGTCATCAATAAATCTGATCGATCAATAGCAGTCATCCAAACATGTAATATAATCACCGAATACTAATAAAATCACTCTTATAATAACTCTATCTCCCTAACTGAATTGATCAGTAACTAAACATGAAGCACATGGTACATCCTCGAGATTAATAAGTCAACAAATACTGAAATCATAACGAAGTAAGGGAATCATCCTCAAACAACATATAGTCCAGAATATCTACTTCTGCTACTTAATATCAATAAAATATCATCTAAATAAATTCAAATACTCACAAATATAAATCCAGCTACATCAACCTTATCTTAACGCAGATTAGGCTTCATTATAAAGAACAAAAATCCCAGATTCAACTCTAACTCAAGATCAATCCAACACAGTCTAATTTTCCTCACCACTAAATCTGAACCTAGAAGGATAAATAACTAAATAAGAACTAGCAAGAATACTAATATCCCAGTGACAAAACATCGACTCCAGAAATGTCTAACATCAATCACATCTGATCTATTATCTGTGGTATCTCTAAATTGTCTCATATCAATAGACACGTCATATATACTTGTCCACAATATCAAAAAGAGTTCCGGTCAGAAATAATCACCAAATACATGAATATCAAATCTGATAACTAATACTAATTTTATCAACCTCAAGATCCGAGCCGAATCAAGTCCCAGTCTAAAGTGTATCAAAACTAGGCTTAAGTCAACAACGATAACTACCAACACATGAAACAACGCTAATACAAACTCATATCAACTATGTAATTAAAGTGAGCAATCATAGGTGTCTCACGATGTAGTACAAGAAATCAAACTAGTAAAACATAAAAAGAAGTCACATGAAATGATAAGTGTAACAGGTAAATGCATACCGACAATGGTAAATACACAAGAATGAACACTCCCAAAACAAAGAAGAGAAACACTTACAAAACAAATAAGTGAAACACTCACAAAACAAAGAAGTAAGACACTCACCTGAGATCCATCCCAAGTCCAGAGCACTGAAATTATAAGGGCTTGATAAATCTACATGAATTATTCAATAGGAATTGTTAGATTCTTTTAAAATGATATTTTAAGGAGTTTAAATCTTGATTAATTAGGTTGAGTTTAGGAATATGGTCCTCTAGGTTTAACAAATTTTGTAGGTTTAATTTAAACCAAATTTCAATTTTTGTTGTATTTTTTATATGTTTTAAATCATTAAAATACTTAACGGGTTTAGAATTACCATTAAGGAGAAATGGTTTTAAAGTGGGTGATTTGATTTAAATTCGTGTTGGTATTTATCTAAAATTTTTATCTTAGAAAGGAGAAGTGTTGTAGAATATTATTTATATTTTTCTCTATTTTATTTTGATATTTTTAACTAATTATTTTAATACAAATTATTCTTTCTTTCTTTCTTCTTTATCTCTTTCTTTCTTTTGTTTTGTTTTTGTTTTTTTCCTCCAAAATCCTAGGCCCAGCCCAGGCCCAGGCTGGACCAGGCCGGACCCAGGCCTGGTCCAGATTCCTTATTTTTCCCTTTTATTTCTTCTTCTTCTTTTTTTTATAACAGGGCCTAAGGGCCCTGTTGTAGTGGCCCAGGCCGGCCTGGCACAGGCCAGGCCAGACCTGCCTAGCCGGGCCTGGGACTGCCCAGGCCGAGCCAGAACTTTATTTTTTTTGAAAATCTTTTGTTAAAATTCTAAAAGATATATAAATTAAAATTTATGAGTTGGCATATCTTCACACATATTTTTAGTAAGATTTTAGATTGGGTTTTAATGTATAAAAATATTCATGGAGATCATGGTATAGACATGATTCTAATAAACTTTTTATATCAAATAAATTTTGATAAAATAAATTACTTGATTTTTGA
Organism: Agave tequilana; assembly: GCA_038442645.1. Taxonomy (NCBI): domain Eukaryota; kingdom Viridiplantae; phylum Streptophyta; class Magnoliopsida; order Asparagales; family Asparagaceae; genus Agave; species Agave tequilana. The sequence goes on along the minus strand of JAVJIF010014284.1, from coordinate 59,763 downwards.
TCCCCTAGTATGCTCCTTAATTTGCACTTCAAGGAAGGAGATGGGCAGAGTTGGGTCATGATTTTCTTTTGGAGGTAGAAAAACAGAAGAAGTTTAGGATCTTTATATAGGTTATAAGAGATTTTTGGAACCTAAATTCCAATTAGGTTAGATTACTTAATTTAGCAATTTAAAATTCCAATTAGGTTAGATTACTTAATTTAACAATTTAGAATTCCAATTAGGTTAGATTACTTAATTTAGCAATTTAGGTAAGAATGGAAGGTTGCTGAAAAATCTCAAAGAGATTTGATTTAAATATGATTTAAATTAGGTTAGGATTAGGATTTTGGGTTAATGAGTAAGGATCTCATGATAATGGGTTATGGGTTATATATTATTGGGCTTTAGTTAAAAGAAATAAGTAATATTAAGAAAAATAGAGGGTGGGCTTGCAGGCTTAATTTTTTGGGCTTAAAGAAAAATAGAAAAAGATGAAAATAGGAAGTGAGCTTGGCTAATGTGGGCTGAGCATAAAAAGGAAAAGAAAATATAAAGGAAAAGGAAAATGGGCTAAGCTTATTGGGTTTGGATATAAATAATAATACTATTAATAGTGATTAACAATATCATAATAATAATTAACAATAATAATTACCATAATAATAATAACAATAGTAATAATAATAAAAGTATTAACATTAAAAATCTTATCTAATAATACTTGGTAAAAATACTACCATTAATAATAATGACTAAAATAATACAATATGAACAAGAATAATAACAATATCAATATTAACAATAATAGCAACTACAATAATAATACTAGTAACAGAGTAATGGAAAAAATACTAGTTAGAAATTAAAATGATAATAATGCTAAATATAATTATAAGGTTAAAATACCATTTACTATCTTAAAATAATTTGTACTGTAACTCAAGTTAATAAATAATAATAATATCACTAGTAAAATAAAATAAAATAAATACTTTAGAAAAATAAAAATACAATATTTTAAATTAGGGATATTACAAAAGTGGGTTACATCCTCTATTTATAGGGAGGAGAAGAAACCCCAAAACAGCTCCAGGTAGGGTCAAGAATCAGTTCTGACCTGACTGTCGGTCAACTAGCCGGTCAACCGTTCCAAGTACGCGGTCGATCGCCTGGACGACCGTTGTCATTGCAGGACTTACTGGAAATGTCGGTCGATCGGGTGGTCGACCGACCCAACTGGGTTCCTCTTCATCGTGCAACATTGGTCGACCAGGCAGTCGACCGATCTAAGCCTTGTGCATATCGGTCGACCGCCCAGTCGACTGAAGTCTTGTCATAGAGTTTAAATAGCTCTATCTCCTATTTTTGCCCTCTCTCTCTCTACAAGGCCTCGACATGATAGATCCAGTAATTTGGAAAGTATAGTTATGTGTTATGAAAAAGGATTGCTTTATAAAGTAAAGGTTTCATTAAAGACCTGGAGTAGGATTCCGACCAGAGAAATTTCCAAACTAGAGAAATATATTGGGAACATTTTCAATTAGGTGGGTTTTACAAATGCACAACTAGCCTGTTTCCGTACTTGTTGGAAATGAATCCTGGAGAACAGATAAATATGGTGCAATTTAGTTGCTCCTAGATGGAAATATGTCAATAAAAGATGTTGGACAGATATGCCTTTGTTGCAATATATACCCTTCAGATATTTTGAAATATTCATATAAACCACCCTCTCTTCAGTGATTTATCCTGTTTGCTGATTTGATTGTCAAAAAGTGAAAGAATATGTCACCCTTAAATAGACCCCAAGTGCATCTCAGTCTTATCTTCACCCATCTTGTGGAAAATGAAACAACTCAATGTCCAAAGAATCGTAGAAAGAGGCTCTTGTTCTCTGGACATGGTGTATGGGATAAATTAGATTCTACAACCCCTTGAGTCGATCGGGCTTAAGAAGTTCATGGAGGAGTTACCATTGATTAAAAAATGAGTACTCTGTAAGTGTTCTGAATTTGCAGATGGAAGTATATACATCAATGAATCTGAGGCAGATGTTCTCAGCGTAATTGTTTTTTTCCTTTATATATTTAAAGGAAGAACTCTGTAACTGGCAATTGACCTCACTATTTTTTTTCACTTTAATCTTAAAATTGTTGCATAACAGAAGAAGTAATATTTCGTTAACCACTGATGTCAGTTTTGTTGAGGGGTGACAGGAACTCCCAACATCTTATCTTGGTTTTCACTTGCCTTCTGCTCTTCTGCTGCAATTTCTTGAGCACTTCACCTTAATTTCTGTTCTTGCCATGGGTATTGCAGGGTCTCTTGCTGAACCATGATGAAATAGCTTCATACTTCAACCGGAGAGGGGTGTCTGTGATATTCCTCTTCAGAAGAAATCTCCTTCGGCGCTGGGTTTCAATACTTGCAAATAATCATGACAGAGATATAAAGCAACTGAATGTGACGAGGAATTGTTCTTTCTTGATTCAAAACTAACACCTGATTCAAGCATAACCATTTCTTGGTCACTGCTACCGACTCAAGTAATCATTCACTAGGCATTCATCAATAATTATTTCCAAGATGGTCTCCTGAGGTTGTTGTTTATTCTGTAGCTCAGACTGATGTACTAGCAAGATATAAGCCAACACTCAATTTGACGTTATTGGTTCCAACTCTGCAACAAGCTGACAAGATAACAGTGGATGGTTTGAAACACTTCAAGAGTAACGACCATATTGTTCTTTACAACGAGGAGGATCTTGTTCATAATCGCACGGTAAGCTCTCTATGATTTCCTAATATGATGGTAGTTACCTTAGCATTAGAATGACGGCCTCTTACCTAAATTCTGTCCTAAATTTGTAGTCACAGAAACTGATGGACGTTTTAGAGTTCCTAAGGGTGCCTCAGAGAAAGCGAGTCGCCAGGTGAAAATACACAGAAAGCCATTGTCTGAGCAGATTGAGAACTGGGAGGCAGTCACAAAAACCCTCAAGGGAACAAAATATGAATGCTTCCTGCAATCTAACTAGAAAATGAACTCTCAACCGTCAGCTTGTTCGTTTTAAATAATCTCTTGATTCTTATGTTCCATATCAAGCAGGTTTTCTCGTCTATCACCTGTTCTCAAGTCAAAAAAATTTTAATTATTTATTTTCACAGGTTTCTTGAGTTTTTTGTCTTCCCGATTTGTAAGAAACTATTTTAATACATTTATGTAAGTTAATGCATGCAATTTAGCAAAGTTATTCTTTACATTCTTTTGAAGACTTTGTTGCTTGCACTCTCCTCTTTGAACAAATGATATATTGAAGCAATACTGATTAAAATCGATATGATTTTTATTGTAGAGTCAGATGGTTTGGAAATATTGTTTGTAGAGGGCAGCAGTGCACATGAAAGATGGAAGGCTTAACAGATACATGTGAAGGTTAAAAATTAGCTTCAGCAAGGGTATTAAACTAGCATGTGGTGAAGGCTATGAACAGCAAAGTGGAATAAAAGTGCACCTATTGCTCTAAAAAGGAGTTAGCAAGTGAAGAATCCAAACCTCACATGACCAATGATTATGATAATTTCTACAATTACTGTGTTATCTTTCTCTTTCTTTAACTTGATTAGCTTGAGAAATCCTCTTTGTTTTTACTGATATTATCATGTACCCTTTCTAAATGATTATAAGATGAGCAAAAGTTTTTTATTTTTTATTTTTAAAAGAAAGGTGCTGTTTTATTAGCTTGATTGAAACAGTACAGTCAATAGTTTTATATGATAAGGGCTTTCTTAGAAGTCCAATTATGAAGTTATTTAAACAATTAGCATGGTGCAAGAAGACCAAACTTTGTATGCAAAAAGGAAGGTATTCTCTCTATCTCAGGTAATCGATAAACCATTTATCCAAGATTTTTTGCATTTTGCCCTTCCAGAAGTCTAAGTTCACAGTTCTGAATATATGTTCTTCAAACTGTTAGGATTTTCGCTTTATCTTCATTTTGGATTATAATTAAAAGACCTTGAAAGTCCAGGCAAAGATGCAGCTAAAATTGCAGTTCATGTTAGCTTACTGAAGAGTTAAATTAAGCTGTTTTATTATTCTAATGTATGTAATGTCTTTAATCTGTCTTTTTAAGCACTGATTCCATATTTGTTAAAGAAAACTGGAACTTGAGAACGTTCTTGGAGGCAATCAGTGAACTGGGTGCCCTATATGATTCTTTCCAAGTCACTAAACAATCATAGCCTTCACTGGTTACAAATCTCTGCAATACAAAGATATGAACATATGCATAGTATTCTATAAATATTTGCACTGAAGATGGTGCTATAAAAATTATCATGATAGAAAAGCTTTTGTATTTCTTGAAGCATCCCCTTTTATTGCTTAAGAGTGTCAAATTATGAATCTGATGCTGCAACATGGCTTTTTTGTCTTCAGTCTCAAGGCATCTGACCAAGCTATCACTTGCATTTCAGAGAAAGCTATAAGAATGCATTTAATCCTGGAAATAATTATAACAAAAAAGGTGGCATCTTTGAGATGATTAATATACAACTGATCTGCACAAACCAGATGTTAGAAGGCTTGAGCTTCTATCCTCTCAGCACAGAAATCCAAGCCATGGGCTCATGTGGGTATTAGAGCTAATCCAAATATAAATGGGTCATAATGGACCTGATGAAAGGATTAGATGGCCAAAGCAAATGAAACATGCACTTGAACAGTTGAACTAGTGTCCTGAAACCCAATTTGAGAAGCTCAACTAGATCTGTTTATGAATTGGCAGCATCTGGGTTCAAATTTTGGAGTCAGTAGGGGTCATTCACAGACTAACAAGAAATCAGACAACAGTAGGTGCCCATCAGACAACAGTGCTGCCTGTGGGTCAACTGTTCTTTTCCTCATCAAACACAGCTATCCATATTCACACTTTGATAACAAACAAAAAGGAAAACAGTGATCTATTCTGCTTGCAAAGTCATGCAAACAAAACATTAAAGAGGACAGTAGTTGGAAGCAGATTTGAGTTGTGCATGAGCCAGACACCTTTCAGTAGATGTGCACATGTACACTTTGGCATAAAATACTTCCATTAGATGCAAAGATGACATTTTCTACAACTATTGTCTGCATGCACCCAGCACAGTTTGGAGCTATTTGGTTGTCTGAGAAGAAATGGACAAAACAAAGAAAGTTCCTGCATGCTATGAATTTAGACAAAATCTGTAACTTTGTTGCCAAAGACAAATCCATGACTCTGTAACCATGCAAAATTACCAAAGGAATCTCTAGAAGACTGAAGTTTAAAAAAAAAAAAAAAAAAAAAACCAGGATCAAATCTGTGTAATATTTTTGTTATCCCAATCACAGATGTTAGCTTCTCTGTTGCTACTTCAATGCAAGCCCAAAGGCCAAGGGGCAAGGGGGAACAAAAGAAATGCCCAATCACATGGTTCCTCTTCAAGATGCATGGCACAGTGGAAAGGACAAAAAAATGCTCAGTAGAAAGCCAGAAGTGAGAAGTGATGAATCAATTAATGCCACATGGTTTTGTTATTTCCACTTTCTTTACAAGTTAGTGACAATTCAAGAATCATGAGCCATTGCAGCCCCCACAGTTTCAGAGTGGCTACCTCCCAAGAGAATGCACTGCTCCTTCCCAAAGCAGTACTCAAGCATTAAAGATCAATTGCTGGCCCTGTCCTGTTACTTCACCATTTTCCTCTGTCAGAGGGCAAACTGGTGCCCTCCAAAAGGACCCCCAACCACCATACTGCCATACTGGCCCACTGTAGACTCACACCACACAGTTTCTGAGGTATCCAAGTCCAAAAGACCACAAGGGTTGTCAGATTCCTTGTTGACCTCCCCACTTGTCATTAGCATTGTATCAATATGCATTAGTTCCACTAACTACAACTCCTCAAGCTTTCTGATGATTTGCTTAATGTCTGGTCTCAAGACAGGTGAGGGAGAGCAACAAGCCATTGCCAGGTGAAAGAACTTCACCGAACCTTCTTCAATGGTAGAGGTTTTATTTTTAGTCTGATCTATGAGATCAGAGCTGAATGTTTCATTGATCTTATGCTCAAGGAACAGGTTTTTCAATGAGGCTGGGAGATGAAGACTCGTCGGTTCTTTTCGAGTAAGGATCTCAAGAAAAATTACTCCGAGGCTGTAGATATCGGTCTCTTTGCTGGCATCTTTTATCTTGATCAGCTCCGGGGCTTTGTAGCCCTGGGCTGCCGAGGCCTCGAGCATTTCTTGCGCCGCTGTAGGGTTTAGGAGGAGGTGCAGGCCGAAGTCAGATAAGCGAGGGTGGTGATCATCATCAATGAGGATGTTCTTGGACTTGAGATTTCCATGGACTATGGGCTTCTGCAGTCCATTGTGCAGGTGATCCAGTCCTCTGGCAATGCCTAAAGATAACTTGTAGATGATCTCCCATATGTGTGATTCAGCCTTTCCATCTGCACATGAATGAAACAATCACCAATGTATTAATAAATGATCTTTCTGAGATGAGGATAATCAGTTCTAACTAAATATTAACTTATATCATGTGATGTAAATTTACTGTGGTTAAAAAAAGTTCAACAATGCAATGTTGTTTGCCAACAACAGAACATGACTAGATGAAACAAAAATAGTCAAAAAATAGACAAACATGACAGAAGAAGGGGCATGGGTGTACTACATGGAAAGAGTCAAACTTTTTTTCTGAAAGTAGAAAGAGCCAAACTAAAACAAACAAAACTCTACTTTCTGATGACAAACCTCAGGGAAATGAAATTATGGAAGTAATAAGATTAAAGGGAAAAGATGCTTTGAGATCAACTCTTGGGAGAAATATACAGCACAAACTAAGCATAATTAACTATTTGCTAGCTCAATCAATACACTACAGACACTAAGCACAATTAAAGAAGCCAAGACTGTAGTTACTAGTTAAAGTTAAGAAGGCATTACTAAATTAAATGAAAGGTCCTCAGAGAGCAAACACCACACACAAAGGGACTAAAGTGTATCCATAAATAAACAAACAAGAACATCAAAATCCAGCTCAAGTCTACAATAATGGACAAGCACAATGAAAACCTTTTTTTTTTTGGGGTGCCAGCTTCTTGTGTAATTGAGCTGGCTTTTGTTGAGGTGATTTGACTGCTATCTACAACAGGACTAAATTTTCCCAAGGAACCCTCAACTCCACAAATTTATTCTAAAAAAAATGTTTTTTTCTTACTTTTGGTCTCTTACAAGTTAACAGTCAATTAGCAAATTAGGAGTCAGTTAAATCTAATAACATCAATCAATGTTCTAAAACCTGAACATAATAGCCTCTAGACAAGTCTACTAGCTCAGGGACAAAAATGCACCAAAATTTTCTTAAAATGTTCTTTTTTTACCATATGAATGATCAACAACACACTTTAATTGCTGAGATCAAAACCATTCCAAAAAAGAAATCAAAAAATTAGATGCATATCCCACTAATTCTAACAGCATAATCACATACAAACTTTAACAACTCTACCAGACTAATTGACCAAAAAAAAAAAACACTCCAATCATTATTTTCCAAGAGAAAAAGAAAACTCACATTCAAATTACTTATAAAAAAAGGCAACTAATATAACACATAATTAAAAAAGGAAACAAAGTTTTATTAAATCTAGCCACAGCATCACACCCACATTACCACTAAACCACCTAAAATCAAAAATTTCAAACCAAAAATAAAGCTTTTATTTATTTTTTTACCAAAAGAAAAAAAGCACTCACCTTTAAGGAACTGACCCAGATTCCCACCCTCATAGAACGGGTGCACGAACAGCTTCTCTCCTCTGGGGCCCATATACAGCGCCGTGAGCGGCACCAGATTCGGGTGCCGCACCAACCCGATCGCCCTCGCCGCCAGCACCACCTCCTCCCTTCGCCCCACGCAGGCGGGCCGAACGAACCGCAGCAGCATGCCCGACCCGCTCTTAGCGAACCCGGCCCGATAAAGAGTCCCGTAGCTCGACTTCCCCACCACCTCCCCGGGCGCGTCCAGGATCTCCTGCACCGTCAGTTCCTCGCCGCCAGCGAACCCAATAAGGTCCTCCGCCTCCGACTCGTACTCGCACTCGCACCCGCACCTTCCCGTTTCCAGCGACTTCTTCTGTACCCGAACCCGAACCCATTTGGCCCGAAAACAGTAGAAGAGCAGGTAGAGCAAGAGGAGGAGGAGGATGGGGGTGACTACACCGAGCAGGAGCTTAAGTCTTTGATGGGTCTCCATAAAGTTTCAATTTTTAATGTTTTTTTTGGGCAATCTAGGGTTTAGATCTGGGGTTTGAGAAGGCGATCAGAGGGAGTGAGATTCGTTTCGTTGGGGGAGCGGAAGCGTGCCAGCATTGATCATTTCAAGGATCTCGGAACGAGGGGAAAAGGGAAACCCTAGAAATTCCTAGGGTTTTCTTGGGCAGAAAGCCTTTTTTTTTTCTTGGGAGCTGGTTTTAGAGAGAGAAAATCGAAGCTCGCTTGGAGAGAGAGCGAAAAGGAGGTAACAAGAGTGAAAGGAAGAGTAGCGGGTGCGAGAGTTTAAAAGGGAGGCAGTTGGGGGACACGTGTGCAGTTGTTATTGGCTGGATCGGTGGGGCGGCGACTTTTCGTGCGGGGCGGGTTAACGCGGGGGAATCAAGCGGAACCAAAATCTTTTGGGTTTGAGCAGTTTGTATAAATAACCTTGTAAACTTACTATTTACAAAGAACTGGAGGATGGGGGATTTCTGCAAATTCTCTTTTATGCATCAAACGAACAACTGAGAACATCTCCCAAAGGAGCATTAGGAGGAAATAAATAGTGGTTTATGTGCATAATATGTCGTCTATTAGAAGTAATTAAATGGTTAATTATAATGTTTAGATTTTTTGTGGAGAGGGGGGAGAGAGAGGGAGAGGGAACATGTGGGTAGTGGGCTTTAATGGGGGAATTTAATGAAGAAGATTTTTTTTTTTTGGGGGTGGGGGGGGGGGGGGGGGGGGGGGGGGGTGTGTTGTTTGCGTAATAGAGACGTAGAGTTTTAGTTTGGGGTTGAGTGTTTGTCCTGAAAGTTTGATGAAAAACTTAATTTTATCATGACAAGGGGTCCCATATCTTTTTTTTTTCCTTTTTTTTTTCCCATTCAGCCTATTTGTTTGTTGTGAAAGCTGATAAGTAAAATCCAGCCTTCACCTAACCTTTTTTGTATGAGCAGTGCAATGTCAAATTTAATGTTTTACTCTGAAAACATCTAAAATCTGACATGGGACGACCCACCACATTTACGCTGCTCTATTTTCCAACAACCACACAACCCTTAGATGCAAAATTACTTTTGCAGGATGCTTCCTCCAATAGAAATGAAATAATTAACATTCAATGATGCAAGGAAATTTTCTAGTTGATTGGCTTGGATTGGGGTTGGGCTGCACACATAGACGAGAGAGATAACTATGGACAGGTTTCACTTGTAAATTTGGATATCTTCAAAACCTAGTTTTATCTCACAAAAAAAAAAAAAAAAAAAAAGTTAGAAACCCAATTAGTTGTCTTAATCAAAGTGTAATGAGACAATGTTGATGCTTTTTCATCATGTTTAGTTGGTTATGAGCCATAAAGCACATGAAATTTTTGTTTCATAGGTATTGTGATCGGTCATATTTTAAGCTATATTCACTTGCTTGTAAATGATGTAATAAGTTGTGATGCGTGAAGAATAATATTTACTCATGATCTTACAAATGAAGAAGCTCCATTGTACAGAGAGATCTTTCTAATGTGCCACAAACAATACTTTTTGTGGCAACTAATATTCCACCATTACAAACCTTTTAGTTATAATAAGTAAGTGACGAGGCATACAACACTTATGAAGATACCCCATGGAACTAGTGAACATATTTCTCATTTAAGGATGTATTCGAGAGAAAGGTCTGAAAGCCTGAGTGATTTTTTCGGGATGGGATTGACTCCTTCGCGTGAAGGACCAGGTGATGGCCCTTCGCGCTGTGGGCCATCCATCACAGCAGATAGACGACCTGAACATGAGAGAAAAAGAAAAACAAAAACGTGTTTTGTGGTCTCACCACAAAACACGTTTTCTTTTCTCTTTCCCACTCCGGACCGTCCATCAGCTGTGATGGACGGCCCACAGCACGAAGGACCATCACCTGGTCCTTCACGCGAAGGAGCAAACCCTAGCCTGATTTTTTCACAAGAGTGAAAGTACTTTGCAATCAACAAACTAGTAAATATAAATTGGAAAAAAAAGAGAGATGCGGGGAGTTCTTGAAGATATTACTACTGCAATGACTACATAGTAATCCAGAGATATTACTACTGCAATTACTGTATGTTAAAAAGTACTTTTTATCACAATAACAAAATGTCTGGACATCTCAGCAAAGATTGTTAGCAATTCATTTATCAGAACCTCATCTTTGTTTCACCTTGGACAGGAAATATTAGCACACAAAGCAAGCTTCACTTGCACTTGGGCCACTTCTTGTACCAGAGCCATGGCCAGCTCCTGAGAACTATGTTTACTACAAGGGTGTTCCTTTGAGATCTTTGGCCTTGTACATCTAGCTTCGTCTACGTATGCCCTAATGAGATTTCATATGGAAGTTACCAGAAACGTTTTAAGAATGAGGAAGTGTGTACAACAGTAAATACTGTCAATCTTTCTCTAGCGTACATATTAGATGGTCAGGGAAGCTCATTTGTAAGCATGGTGGAGATTTTTAAATGTTGAGCATTCACTCGTATACCAAAATATGAGAATCTAGATTTGATGGTAAGGCTCGATCATGCATTTATCTTTTAAACTCACAAGATCAATTCTGGCACATATTCTTAGGTTACATAAGAAGGGATATTTAAGAAAAGTAAATAAATTTTCTAGAGAACTAAACCACAAATTATTAATGAGAAGGGGGAGAGAAAAGCTTTTGAATCAAAATAGTGATGTTAATGATGATTTTCATGTACCTACTCGGAAGATCCATGGTGAAGGAACAGGGCATATACATGTAGATATAACTCGGGATGGAGCTTCAGCAGAGGATATTAATGTTAGGATTTTGCTTTATTTCAAGAGAAGATGATAGATCAAGAAAATTCAATTGAGTTGGAGAAAATGATGACTTCAAGTAGAAAAAGTAAACCAAGTTGGTACAGATTAGTCGGCTTATAAGTTGTACAAGTCGACTAATGCACAAGACCAATCGACTATATAGTCGACTGGGCAGATACAGAGGCAGAAATAGAGAGAAAAGTATTATACATTAGTCGACTAAATAGATTATAAGTCGATTAATGAAAGAGATTAGCTGATTAATCATCATGATAAGTCGACTAATCGAGGCGTTTCCTTTTCAGGCGCATGTTTCCTTTTCTGAAGGAGTTTGAATAGGATTCAATTTCTATTCAATGAAGGTTTATTTTTAAAGATTAAAAGATTCAAAATTCTTCTAGATCAAGGAGATCAATTTCTAATAAGATTGATCAAGATTCTTCAATTATGCAATGGCCAAGATCATCTCATTGTCCAAATAAGAGTTGTATTGTAAAATCTTATAAATAAAGGTTCTAACCTAGGATTTAGGTGGAGTAGAATAGTAGAAGAAAGTTGTGGTGAAAAATAATGTAAGACTCAAAAAAGTCAAGAAGGTCTTAAAAATCTAAGAAAGAGAGGAGCAATGTAAAGGTGCATAGAGAGAACATATACTTTTATAATCTAAGCGTAGATTCAAGGGGAAGACAATTACTCTTATGAGATCAAGAGGAAGGTTCGGTCTCTTTATATCAAGTTTATTAATAAAGCACTCTCAAGTTCTATCCCAGTGGACATAGGCCAAAGTTAGGCAGAACCACATTAAATTATGTGTTCTTCTTGTATCTTTTAATATTCATTTTGTACTCTCGAGGTAATCGATCTCATGGCGTGCTTGAGCTCGTCAGTGGGGATCTCCATATCTCCCAACTAGTATGATGTCCAGGTTTATGCACACAATAATTTGTATCAGGGCTAATGTTGCTTGCTCAAGACTGAAGCGCTGTAGATGAAGAAGATGTCAAGTCGATAGAGTTCGGCAGAGGCATCAAGATGAAAAAGACAATAAGAAAGTTTAGATTTGTTTAAAGATTGATGATTTTTGGAGTATATTGATCAAGGTGAAATCGTCAAGGCTCAATGATGCCCAGATTTGAATACGGTAGATGCAGAGGTGATGATCGGATCATCACCAATAGTGAACGAAAAGACGAGCTTCATGAATTTACGGTGGCATCGCACAAGGCATCCCATGGAGGCTCACTGAGGCAGCAAGTAAAAAGAAAAATCAGCGGAGGGTGATGAAGACGATCAATGGATGAGAATTTTGGAAAGTAGATCATGCAATCATAGTCGGATTCAGACGATCAAGATGTTGAACCCTATGTTTTTCAATGTTTTGGATGTAATGGTGGGTGTAGATTGAGAAGATTCAAATATCTGATGCAGGTTCTGTTGGCCCAAAGGCTTATCGCTCTAATTTTAATGATGATTAACTCATGTAGTTATAGTACTAATGATCTTGTGTTTAAATTTGTCTCAGATACTTGATCAAGATCTTAGTTGGTATTTAGCTTCAACAAAGGATTTAGAGTCAAGTTTTGGAGCTAGCACGTGTTGATTCAAGAGCTCGCGCATCATGATTGTATCAAGTACTCAAGAGGAGTCTAGCTCATTGGATCAAGTTTGACCAAGGCAAGAAGAAGAAGAAGACCTTCAAGAGAAAACTTATGTCTAGGCTTGTTTGTAGTAAGATTTTGTTTTTAGATAAAATGTAAAGGATAGATTAGTTGGTGGATTGCTCAAGTTTATATACACTCACACACAAGATTTATATGTGTTTTCATAAAGTGTTTTCGTTTTGAAAAATACCGGTTTGGTTTAAGCTTCAAAATATAGATGTGTTTTATCAAAACCTATTTTAGAGTTTAATGTCAAAAACATAGATATTTCATCATATATGTGCAGTAGATTATATTCATACATACTAAGCTTATAAAGTGTTTAGAATATCTTATTTTTGTATTTAGAGAAGTTTTGGAAAAATCGATTTTAGAAAATACAAATTTTTGTTTAAGGCAAAACTTTCATATTACAAAAATAGTTCAAATTATTTATAACATGTTTTGATTTTTACTCAAACATGTTTGTATATCAAAGTATATTACTGAACTTATTTTTGTAAATTTTTAGAGAATTTATGGGATTTTATTGAAGGTAAAAAGCTAAGTTTTTAATCCCTGAAAATAGCTGGACTGGCCTTCTACCGGTCGACCGCACCGGTCGACCGACGTGCACAAATGTGCACGGCCAAGGGCCGGTCGACCGCCAGAGAGTTTTTGCTCTTTGAAAATGGCCTGGTCGACCGGGCGGTCGACCGCTGGGCCATTTGCCAGGCAACGGTCGACCAGCCGGTCGACCGCTGACACAACGGTCAGAAATCTGACCGTTGGCCGGTCGACCGGGCGGTCGACCGCTAGCAGTCCAGATTGCTGATTTAGATCCCAATGACTAGATTTTGGTGGTCTATATATTAGGGTTCCCTTGAACTATTTTTCACAAGATTTCAAGAGAGTTTTTGGGCTAGTTTTTCCCACCTATATCAGTGGTTTTATCCACATGTTTTAGAGCCAATATTTCCAAATCAAAAGGAGAGTTTATCAAGAGTTTTCAAAAGTGATTTCTCGAGTTTTTCACCACAAATTCAATCCTAATTTTTCTCACACATACTTGAGCTTTCCATTACTATATCAATCCTATAGGAGAGTTGTTGTGAGAGTACTTTTAGGTGATCAAAGTGTTTAGATCACCAAGTATTCATTCTTTGTGTTTGAGGAGGCGGACTTGTGAGTTCGCGTTGTTTCGAGTTCTAGTGAGAGCTCGGTGTAGAGGTGCGGCCTCGGCAAGCTAGTGTACTTGTGGTGTGTAGTTCTTGCGGGGAACAAGAGAGGGACTAGTGAGTCCAAGGAGTTCTAGTGTGAACTCGTTGTAGGTGTTGCGACACCGAGTGATCTGGTGGGATCGATTTATAGTGGAAATCCTTCATAGTATTGAAGGCAAGGACGTAGAGCAAGGGTGCTCGAACCTCGAAATAAATCTCCCGTGTTTGCGATTGCTCTCTCTTTCTCTCACTTGTGTTTATATCTTGCATGCTTATATTACCTTTATCTTTACTTACTTGATATATTTATGCTTAATTGTTATATGTTTGGGGATTGTTTGCTCATATTTGTATTCAACTAAGAGAGCCATAGAGGCACCTCAACTCTTATCTAGAGGAATCTTGAGGAGATAGTCCAGAGCCCTTCACCGGGAATTCGGCTACACTCTTAAGTTATATCTTGTGTGTTTAGTTAATAGTTTTTAGTTTACATAAATAGTTTTAATTCCACATTAATTCACCATTAGATTAGCTAGTCACCTATTCACCCCCCTCTAGGTGATTTCAGGTTCTGTACTGATCATTTAAAGAAATCGACAGAAATCACAGTCAAAATTAGATAGATTAGTTATGACAACCGAAGACTCAAAGGGAAATAGAAGAAGAGGAGTGGTGAGATTATTGCAGGCATTGATGGATCTATTAGGTTTGAAGCCCTGATTGATGAAAAAGATCAAGACAGTATGTGGCAGAAGACTTGATAAGACCATGACAGTTATGTGGAGATGGTAAGTCTCAAGCTTAAAATATCGATGGAAGGACCACTACCAAGTGAGATCAGTCAAAGACCATGACACGACAAACCCTTGACAATATTTGTGTAAAGTTAGTAAAATCATAGCAGAATTATAGATAAATTGCCTCAAGACCGATGAGACCCTAATGGCCAGAAAGTCGTCACAAAATGAAATTTGCTGGTAGCAATGGTGATGCAATGCAAGCTAAAAAAAGAAACTAGGTCAAAGAATTTCAATACAAAGCTTGAAGGGAGCTCACTTCGAGGTGGAGCTTCAAGAAAAACTGTAACGGGTCTAAATGTTGTAAGATAACTAAAAAAGAATGCATTCGGGTAAGTCCTGAGATGGCCCATGCATGGCGGTAAACAGCCAAAGACCCCGGAGAGAGGGGCAAGAGTTAAAAAACTTCACGATAGGGTTACAATCAAGGAAAAAATCAAGGTAGTAATTCAAAATCTCAAGGCGTTTGTTAAAGACTTGAAAAGCAAGTCAAGTTAGATATTGTTAGGATTTTGCCTTGTTTCAAGAGGAGATGATGAACCAAGAAGATCCAGTCGAGTTAGAGAAGATGATGGTTTGAAGCAGAAGAAGCAAACCAAATTGGTACGGATTAGTCGACTTATAAGTTTTATAAGTCAACAAATGCAACTGGTCAACTTTATATCGACAGGGCAGATACAGAGGCAGAAAAAAATGAAGCATTATACAGTAGTCAACTATAAAGATAATAAGTTGACTGATGGAAGGAATTAATCGACTAATCATTATGATAAGTCCACTAATTGAGGCGATTCCTGAAGCAGAATCAGTTTTCTTTTTAGGCGCAAATTTCCTTTTCTGGTGGAGTATGAATATAATTCAGTTTCTATTCAATGAAGCTTTATTTTTAAAATTAAAGGGTTTAGAATTCTTCTAGATCAAGGAGATCAACTCCTAATAGGATGGATCAAGGTTCTTTAAGCATCCAATGGCTAAGATCATCTCATAATCCAAATAGAAGTTGTATTGTAAAATCTTATAAATAAATATTGTAACCTAGATTTAGGTCGAGCAGAAGAGTAGAAAAAATTGTGGTGAATAACAATGTAAGAACCTAAAAAGCTGCTAAGGCCCTAAAAAGCCAAATAAGAGAAGAGCAAAGTAAAGGTGTATCAAGAGAAGATATACTCTTGTAATCTAGGTATAGATTAAAGGGGAAAGCAAATTCTCTTATGGGATCAAGAAAAAGATTAGATATCTTTGTATCAAGTTTATTAATAAAACTCTCTGTGGCGCCCTGATCTGGCGGGTACGGAGACGCCACTGTGACGTACATACGCAGGGCGATGGTACCATCACGTAGGTACGCTAAGTATTAATACAACACAAAACAGAGATCAGAGTGCAAAAATATGTGGTGTTATACATTCCAACATAAAATAGTACAAGTACTTAATCATCACAAATAGTGACATAATATTACATCAATATTACATCACCAGATAGTACAAAAGTAGACTGAACATGGTACAAAAGATAAAGACACACGAGCTGGAGAGGGAGTCTCACGAGCGGGGAAGACGGAATGGAACTATGGCTGATCTGCCTGCTCCTCGAAGTAGGCCTGGTCCTCAGTTGAAGGGTCTACCTCGGTCCAACCTGTTAAATCTGAACATACAAATCCAGGGTTGTTAGTGGGCAACCCAGTGAGTGCAAAAAGAACCCAAATGGTAAGTACAAATAAAAGCAAGTGCATCAGGTCAAGTATAATGTACCTAAATTAATAAGCATGGAATAACCACAATAAATAGTGAAATATGGAAATGACATTATAATTTATGTGGCATGAAATAAAAGCATGTGTAGCAGGTCAAATGTCATGTAATCAAATTAGCAAGCATGGAGTAACTACAATAGATAAAAATTATGGATATGACAATAAAATTCATGTAGTATTAAGTCAATTATCAAGTTATTATTAAGACTCGTTCAATTTGTATGTTTCGGTATATGACCGGTGCCATATACTTCTGCATACAAGTCGACCGAGGTTGGTTATTGGAAATTGATGGGGAACGACGAACCATGTTTAGAATGGGTCCAGTACATGCTCGAGACAACGGTCCAGGAGTATCCGGTACTGAGCTGGAATGTACCGGTAGGCACCGGGACTTACTATATGCCCGAAGGTCTTAGTATACGCCCGAACAGGAATAGAGTGTCACTGTTCCCTACAGGGATATACCTAGGGGATTATAGCACACCCGGCAGGCAGGCAAGGGGGTAGGGGTGCCAGTATACCTCTCGAAAACGCCTGGTGGCCTCCAGGTCGAATCCAACAGGAATAGTTATACAACATATGTATGGCCATCGTAAACACAGAAGCTATATCGATACCCATCAATTTCTCTCGTCCCGGTGTAAGTTATTTAAATATAACAGAGTGTTAAATAATAAAGTCCACAGGGTATTCACAAAAGTCCAATATCCATGGTTATCCTATTATGGGGGTCAACGGGAGTATAATATCAGGAGTAATATCAAGAGCCTCCCAATTTCAGGGGTTTAAGTATACAGGAGTTCAGGAGTACAAGAGTTCAGGAGTACCAAATATCTGGTAATAATATAATAATCATGCCAAGTCCCCATAAAAGTGATAGTCATGAATATGTCATATAATACAAGTATCAGGGGTAGTAGTGTCCGGTCAAGGGTCACGATGTCAAGTCAATGTACTTGTACCACATGAAAGCATGTCATATACCGGGTATCAGGAGCAGGTGTTAAGCATGACATATGTCAAATACTGGTGTCTAAATATTAAGTGCCGTGGAACAGGTATCAAGTATAATCTATCAAGTGCCGGTGTAAATACCGAGTGCTGGTGTCAATACCGAGTGCGGTGTCATAAATCATATATCAATTATAACATGTCAAGTGTCGGGTAAATACCGAGTATAACATCATTTATTAACTCGCATAGCATGATATCATGTACTAAAACTACAGTAGCAAATGCTAGGCATGTTAAAATATCCACATATCAATATCATAGTATAAATACAAGAGCGTTTATTTTTAAGTGTATTAAAAAAATACTCACCTGAAATCGGGATGAAATACCAGTTAAAAGTCCGAGAAACCCGCAAACCGTACGAACAAGCTACTAGCCCATATGTATATATTAAAATATATATAAATATAAATATATATAAATATTAGAGGGGGAATGAGAGGGGGGAGAGAGAGAGGCGAGAGAAAGTTGTAGGAAGGAGAGAGAGAAAGAGAGATAAAATAGGATATTTTTAGAAAAGGATTATGAATTAAAAGGGGAGGGGTAGGGTTGTAAATATGGGGATGTAAATTTGGAATGAGGGAATGGGTATTTTAGGGATGTGGGAAAGTGTTATTATTTAGGGAAAAGAAATTAAAAGAAAGAAAGAAAGGATTAAAGAAGGAAGGAAGGAAGGAAGGAAGAAAGAAAAATGGAGGGGAGTGGGGGGGTGGCCAGCCGGCCACCAGCGGCCCTGGGTGGCGGCAGCGGCACCGCCGGAGGTGGTGGGGCGCGCGCGGGGCCTAAGGGAGGGGGAGGTGGAGTGGTGGAGTTGTTGGTTGGGTTATTGTTGGTGGAGGTAGTGATGGTAGTTAGTGGTGATAGTGGTTGTGGTGGTTGTGGTGATGGTTGGAGGTGAAGGTTCACCTAGAGGGGGGGTGAATAGGTGATGGATAATCTAATGGTCACTTAATGTCAAATAATGCGGAATTAAATCTATTATGACCAAACTAAAAACTATTACACTAAACACTATGTATAACACAAGAGTGTTGCCGAATTCCCGTGAAGGGCTCTGGACAAACTCCTCTAAATTCCCCTGGATATGGGTTGAGGTGCCGCATTGGCTCTCTTGGTTGAATACAAGTGTTAGCAAACAATCCCACGCAAGTATATGACAATATGAACACAAATGAATATATCAAGCATATAAAGATAGACAATAAGAGTATGCAAGATATAAAGGAGATAGAGAGAGTGAGCAATCGCAAACACAAGGGATTTGTTTCGAGGTTCGAGCACACTTGCTCTACATCCCCGCCTTCGACACACGAAGGATTTCCATATAATCGATCCCAATGGATCTCTCCTTGGTGCCGCAACACCTACAATCCCTCGGACTCTCTAGTCCAGTACACACGCAAGCCCCACAAGCTTGCCGAGGCCGCACCTCAAACCAAGAGTTCACAACCGAACTCTAAACCACCACGAGCACACTTGCCCGCCTCCTCAAAGTACAAAGAAAAGATCTTTGGTGATCTAAACACTTTGATCACCAATAAAAGCTCTCACTACAACACTCCTATAAGATGAATAGATCAATGGGTTGCTCAAGTGATGTGTGAGAAAACAAGGAAAGAGATGGTGGAGGAAAACTCAAAGAATCATTTTAAACACTCTTGATAAACTCTCCTTTTGATTGGAAATATTTGCTCTAAATCAAGTGGAGGAAAACCTCTAAATAGTTCAGGAAAAACTGGTAAAAAATCACTTGAAAATCTTAGCTCAAAACAATGACCAAACTCCCAAATTTATAGGCTGCCAAAAACTAGCCGTTGGGGTCTGTTCGACCGCCGGTCGACCGCCAACGGTCAAGAATCCGACCGTTGCAGCCTCCGGTCGACCGCCGGTCGACCGAAAAGAACAGAGAGCACTGCTCTCAGTTCCGGTCGACTGGGTCGGTCGACCGGCTATCTGCCAGGTCAAGGCGTGCACGTGCGTGCACGTCGGTCGACCGACTTCAGCCCTAGTCGACTTGTTTGGTCGACTAGTCGACTTGGCTGAAGCCTGAAATAGAAAACTGTTAAGGGATTAAAACTTGGTCTTTTTGGCTCATATAAAATCCATAAAATATAGAAAAATCTACAAAAATAGTTTCAATGATATACTTTGATAAACAAACATGCTTGCACAAAATCAAGACATGTTACAAATGTTTTGGACTATTTTTGTAACTTGGAAAATATGGCTCAAACTAAAAATAGTATTTTTCAAAACTTGATTTTTCAAACTTTGTTTTTTCAAAACTTCTCCAAATACAAAAATAAGATATTGTAATTCATTTTAAGGCATAGTGTGTATGGATATGATCCACTACACAATCAAGATGAAATATCTATGTTTTTGACATTAAGTTCTAAACATGGTTTTGGATAAAAGATATGAAAACTTGAAAACCAAAATCCAAACATGTATTTTCCAAAATATAAATTCTTTTGTAAAAATAAAACTATCAAGAGTGTGTGTGTATATGTACTTGAGCAATCCACCAACTATTCTATCCTTTACATTTTATTCTAAAAATAAAATCTTATACCTAGACACAAGTCTTCATCTTTTTGAAGTCTTCACTTGAAGCCTTCTTGACTTGGTCCAAACACCGTGCTAGCTCCAAAACTTGACTTTAAATCCTTTGTTGAAGCTTCGCACCAACTAAGATCTTGATCATAAATCTGTCACTAATTAAACACAAGATCATTAGTAAACATAACTATATGAGTTGATCATCATCAAAACTAGAGTGATGGGCCTTTGGGCTAATAATCTCCCCCTTTTTGTTGATGACAAAACTCATGAAGTTATATATGCATGGATTAAAGTAAAGCTTCAAAGAAGCTCCCCCTTAACTCATACATAACAAATAAACAAATAAATATGCAATGTATGCTCATAAACATGTATGCAAACCTAGGAGATAAACATGCTAATAAGCATAAAACAAATCAAATTCTTTTTCTTCTATTTGCAAAACAAAACATATATGCATAAACAATAAATTCTTCTCCCCCTTTAATAATAAAGCAAGGAAAACATGCATATAAAAACCCAAATTCTTCTCCCCCTTTTTGTCAATAATCAACAAAGGGGTAAAGTAAAAACAAAATTTTTCTCCCCCTTTTTGTGATAAACAAAGAGATCAATAATGGGTAAATACAAATCAATAAAAGTTTATATGCGATATACATTCATGAAGAGGAAGAGCTAAGTTAGCTTTCCTACACATATACATTACATGAAAGAGGGATGACAAGCCCTAATTTACATAACGCATATTATGTAATGCATAAGAGGAGATGTGAAGCTCCCCCTACACACGTGTACCACATAAAGAAGAGTTGTCAGGCTCCTCAATATACAATACACTCAACATGAATCTATATGTAGAAGAGATGTTAAGCTCTGCTTGCATATAGGAAATACACATCAAAACATTTTTAACTTTTCTTAAACAAAAATTTTAAGGTATCAGAGCTTTTTGTAAAACAAATAAATTTTAATATACCAAATGTAAATAATCATTATTGTAAATCATATTGATACCAATTGAAATTAGACAAATATGAAGTTGAAGCATATTGATATCAAAAGTAAACATAATGATCAAAATATTTTTCATCATAAACTTTGTGCTTTAAAAAGTGAATCAATTGTAAATCAAGCACATGAAACATATATATGTATGAAAAGAAAATACCAATAGAAATTGATACTACTAGAATTTGAAAGCATACATATATATAATCAAAACATGAGTATATACAAAAATAATCATATTGATAACAATTGAAATGATTCAATGATACCAATTAAAGCAAGGTAAGATCAAGTGTATATCTCATTATAAAATTTGAAGAATAAATAACTAGTTTAAATTAATTTTTGAAAAACTGGTTAAAGATCCTTCAAAATACAATAAATCATATGTTTTTCATGAAACAAAACTAAATACACAAAATTTACACTCATAGTCTATAAAGCTTAAAAATATGTCCATGAAACTAAGTCATGACAAAATAAATAAAGTGTGAGTATTCAAAGGTCATGTAAATAGCATTTTCATGAAAATAGACATAGAAACTCAAAAAGTGTGAGTATCATTTTTTTATAAATCATAAAAATTCATTTTTATCAAACAAACATGAAAATTCATTTTTCATTAAAACAAAACACACTTCTAGGTATATGTATGATTTATCCAATCCTAACAATACACATACATATCCCAAACATAAAAGAGTCAATTAATAATGTTTGCATTAAGGCAAGAGACTCACGGGTATACATGTATATTTATTAGATTTGAATAAAATTACATATACATGAAGTAAAACATGAAGAATTGGCAAAGCATGTATAAATGAGAATCATCAAAACTAGTCTATACATATACAAATAGTGGGTACAAATGAGCATGAAGTGCAACCATATATAAAACAAATGTAGCTCACTATTTGTACATGTATAATATAAGTTTTGATAAAAACTACATCTAAGCATGTTATTACCACATGAAGCATAAAACAATGAAAAACATGAACATGCTCAAAATATTATGAATGAACAAGCATGAACATAAATAAAATGAGAGTTTAGAGATTGTTACCAACTCCAAAGCTCCAACTATGGTGGTTGTCCCACCAAAATCTCCTTGATAGCGGTGCTCCAAATGTGTGTCCTTTTAGTTCAAATGCACCCACCATCAAGGCACCAATTCTCTCACGTTTTGTGAGAGCCCTCACCTACATCAAATACACATGGTGGGGGTTTTGGTACCCATTTTTGCTTGGGTCCTTTGGGGTTAGTCTTGTAAGGAACCCAAAAATTTTTATTAGCAAAATTAAAATGATGCAACTTGTCATAACAAAATTTTGCTAAATGGCCTTTGCGGCCACAATGTGTACATGTGTACACCTTAGTATGCTTATGTGTGTGGGTGTGAGCATGATGTTCAACATAAGTATGATGTGGATGTGCGTGAACATGAGGAGTTTGTTTCTTTGAAAACAAAGACTCCAATTTAGTATGATTGAATGCACATGTGCTCAAATTAGAGCTCAAACCATCTATTTTATTTTTCAACATATTTATCTCATTAGAGGTGACATGTAAAGCATGATGAGATATATGATCATTTTTCTTATTCTTTTAGAAACAAATTCTTTTTCTTTTCAACAAATTTTCTTTTTAAAGAATTATTTTTGAAAAACAACTTCCTTTTGTTTTTCCACCAAAGCAATTTTATTTTTCAAAATAGTGTTTCCTTCACATAAATAATTCAATTTGAAAAGCAAGGAAACATTTTCATTTTTCAAAACCTCATTTTCTTTTTCTAAGCATGCAATGTTACTTCTAAATGAATCATGTTCTATATGCATGCAATCAACTTTCTTTTTCAAATTTTTATTATCTTTCTTAATCATGTCATATTTTTCAAGTAATAATTGACAAAATGTAGAAAGCTCTTCATATGACATGTTAACATCCTCATCCTCGGATTCGGTAGTTACCTCAAGGGGTTATCCCCTTGGATCATATAGCACTTGTTGGAGATGTCGCTTCCAACATCCGAATCACTCCCCGCATAGTATTGATCATTTTCGCCAAGGGAGAGGAGGGTGTTTCAAACTACAAAAGCCAAATCAAGATTAGCAACCCTAGATAAATAATCATCATTTAGGATAGATCTTAAAGCATGTAGAGCTTTTGCATTGGCCTCAAGATTCTTACCATTTAAACAATATGCATTATTAGTAGTGGCAAGATAAACATGAATGCCTAAGGCCTTGAGGTACAATGACATCTTAACCTTCTAAATTTGGATGTTAAGAATGTCAAAGGTGGGTGGTGACATGAGTCCATGGTGTGTGTACAAATATTGTGATTAGCCTAAAAAGGAGGATCTTTAACTCTAGGTTGTAAGACCCAAATCAAGAGCACTTGACTCTGATACCAATTGAAGGTTCACCTAGAGGGGGGGGTGAATAGGTGATGGCTAATCTAATGGTCACTTAATGCCAAATAATGCGGAATTAAATCTATTATGACCTAACTAAAGACTATTGCACTAAACACTATGTATAATACAAGAGTGTTGCCGAATTTCCCGTGAAGGGCTCTGGACAAACTCCTCTAGATTCCCCTGGATATGGGATGAGGTGTCGTGTTGGCTCTCTTGGTTGAATACAAGCGTTAGCAAACAATCCCACGCAAGTATATGACAATATGAGCACAAATGAATATATCAAGCATATAAAGATAGACAATAAGAGTATGCAAGATATAAAGGAGATAGAGAGAGAGAGAGAGAGTGAGCAATCACAAACACATGAGATTTGTTTCGAGGTTCGAGCACACTTGCTCTACATCCCCGCCTTCAACACACGAAGGATTTCCACTATAATCGATCCCAATGGATCTCTCCTTGGTGCCGCAACACCTACAATCCTTCGGACTCTCTAGTCCAGTACACACGCAAGCCCCACAAGCTTGCCGAGGCCGCACCTCAAACCAAGAGTTCACAACCGAACTCTAAACCACCACGAGCACACTTGCCCGCCTCCTCAAAGTACAAAGAAAAGATCTTTAGTGATCTAAACACTTTGATCACCAATAAAAGCTCTCACTACAACACTCCTATAAGATGAATAGATCAATGGGTTGCTCAAGTGATGTGTGAGAAAACAAGGAAAGAGATGGTGGAGGAAAACTCAAAGAATCACTTTAAACACTCTTGATAAACTCTTTTGATTGGAAATATTTGCTCTAAATCAAGTGGAGGAAAACCTCTAAATAGTTCAGGAAAAACGGGTAAAAACCACTTGAAAATCTTAGCTCAAAACAATGACCAAACCCCCAAATTTATAGGCTGCCAAAAACTAGCCGTTGGGGTCTGTCAGACCTGTCGGTCGACCGCCCGGTTAACCGTCAACGGTCAAGAATCCGACCGTTGCAGCCTCCGGTCGACCGCCCGGTCGACCGAAAAGAACAGAGAGCACTGCTCTCAGTTCCGGTCGACTGGGTCGGTCGACCGGCTATCTGCCAGGTCAAGGCGTGCACGTCCGTGCACGTCGGTCGACCGATCCGGTCGATCGACTTCAGCCCTAGTCGACCTGTTTGGTCGACTAGTCGACTTGGCTAAAGCCTGAAACAGAAAACTGTTAAGGGATTAAAACTTGGTCTTTTTGGCTCATATGAAATCCCATAAAATACAGAAAAATCTACAAAAATAGTTTCAATGATATACTTTGATAAACAAACATGCTTGCACAAAATCAAGGCATGTTACAAATGTTTTGGACTATTTTTGTAACTTGAAAAATATGGCTCAAACTAAAAACAGTATTTCCAAAACTTGGTTTTTCAAACTTTGTTTTTCCAAAACTTCTCCAAATACAAAATTAAGATATTGTAATTCATTTTAAGGCATAGTGTGTATGGATATGATCCACTACACAATCAAGATGAAATATCTATGTTTTTGACATTAAGTTCAAAACATGGTTTTGGATAAAAGATATGAAAACTTGAAAACCAAAATCCAAACATGTATTTTCCAAAATATAAATTCTTTTGTAAAAACAAAACTATCAAGAGTGTGTGTGTATATGTACTTGAGCAATCCACCAACTATTCTATCCTTTACATTTTATTCTAAAAACAAAATCTTATACCTAGACACAAGTCTTCATCTTCTTGAAGTCTTCACTTGAAGCCTTCTTGACTTGGTCCAAACACCGTGCTAGCTCCAAAACTTGACTTTAAATCCTTTGTTGAAGCATCGCACCAACTAAGATCTTGATCATAAATCTGTCACTAATTAAACACAAGATCATTAATAAACATAACTACATGAGTTGATCATCATCAAAATTAGAGTGATGGGCCTTTGGGCCAACAGGAGGTGGTGGGGAGTTAGAGGAGGAGGAGGAGATGGTGATGGAGTGGTTGGAGTGATGAATTTGAAGGAGGTGGTGGTGAATTTTAGAGGAGGAAGGGAGGTGATGGTAGTGGTTTTGTTGAAATTGGAAGTGGTGGGGGTTTGTTGGAGGTTGAGGGGGTGGTAGAG
The DNA here is from genome assembly GCA_038442645.1 of Agave tequilana. Classification (NCBI taxonomy): domain Eukaryota; kingdom Viridiplantae; phylum Streptophyta; class Magnoliopsida; order Asparagales; family Asparagaceae; genus Agave; species Agave tequilana. Next base: position 34,144 of record JAVJIF010014284.1, on the reverse strand, counting down.
TGGAGAGGGAGTTTGGGGGAGGTGGTTGGCCGACCTAGGGGTGGGACGGTGACGGCGGTGGTGATGGAGGAGGCGACTGTGGAGATGAAGGAGTAGACAGGTTTGATTTTGTTTAGTTGAAGGAGATGAGATTGTTTTTGGATTTTGAAATGAAAAGGAAAGAAAAATGGAAGGTTTAATAGAGAAGAAGGAGGAAAGTGATGATGGAATTGGATAGGGAGGCTACAGCAGCTACTGCAGGTGGCTTGCAGGGGACGGCTAGCTTTGGCAGGGAGCAGAGCATTAGTTGTGGGGGAAAGTCAAAGGGAAAGAAAAGGAAAAGAAAGAAAATTAAAGAAAAGAAAAAATAAGAAAAAAAGAAAATAAAATAGTTTAAAATTTTTATTATTAACTAATTTATTTATCATAATTTCTGAAAGTACAAAGTAGGGAAATAGAGAAGTAAAAAGTAAGAAAAGAAATTGTCGGTAAAAATATTATTATTTAAATGAGGCGAAAATTCGATTATATCAGAAACGTTCCGAAAATTTTCAAAAATAGAAAATATTATTTTAAGATACTCTATGAAATCAAATTTAATAAATTCAATGTATTTTTCAAATTAAAATCCTAGAATCTTCAGGCGATACTAGCCGACGCCAGAATCGGTGAAATTTGATAAATTTAGAAAAATCTCAAAAAATGTATTTAGCTAGAAAATGAAATTTTAAGAAGTAACATGAAAGATATTTTTGAAAATTCAATCCCATTTGAAAACTAAAAATCTGGGAATCCGTCAGCGATGCCGACCAACACCAGTTTGGAGATTTTGTAGAAAAATTCTAGGAAATTCCAAAAAATCATAAAAAAATCTAAAATATTCAAAAATAGTGTCTGAAACTGAAATCGGTCAAATCGTACTATCAGAAAGTCAAATCAGGAAGCAGGCTGGTACCGGGTTCCCAGTCGGGTCAGGGCTTACTTTAGATTTAAGAATCGAGATCCGATACATAATAATATAAGTAATCACAACCAAAAGCAAATACTGGAAGTATAGATCTGAGAATCCAGATCCAATACACAATAATATAAGTAATCACAACCCAAAAGCAAATACTGGAAGTAAATTGAACAATACGGTCGAAAATTTTTGGACACGTATCAAGGTACGTATCTCTAGAACAGGGTGCTACAATCTACCCACCTAACAAAATTTCGTCCTCGAAATTTCTATAAGGAAGGAGATGAACATGGAAATAAAGAATGATAAGACAAGATATGGAGTACATGAGAAAACTACCACTCAAGGCTCGAACAGATGCGGGTAACGGTCACGGATGACGTCTTCTCGCTCCCAAGTTGCTTCTCTCGGACTATGCTTGTTCCATGAAACTAACACCAATGGGATGGTCCGATTCTTCAGGGTCTTGACACTTCTGTTCACTATAGCCATTGGTTGCTCAGTATATGACAAATCCGGCTGCAACTCCAACTCTGAATAATCCAATACATGGCTCTCATCCCTGATGTATCTCCTCAGCTGTGATACATGAAATACATTGTACACTCCTTCCAATGATGGAGGCAGTGCCAACCTGTAGGCCACTTCTCCTACTCACTCCAATATCACAAACGGGCCTATATACCTTGGACTCAGCTTCACACGTGCACCAAATCTAATCACTCCCCGTCGGGGATATCTTCAGAAACACATGCTCTCTCACTTGAAACTCCAACGGTCTTCTATTAGAATCTGCCCAACTCTTCTGTCTGTCCTGTGCCGCACGAAGGTGCTCTTGGATAGTCCCAATCTTGGCCACTGCCTGTACTATCACATCTGGTCCCAAATGCCTTCTCTCACCAACTTTATCCTAACACAATGGTGATCTACATCTTCTGCCATATAGGTCTTCAAATTGAGCCATCTTAATGCTCGCCTGATAGCTGTTATTATAGGAAAACTCTGTCAAATTTAGATGGTCTTCTCACGATCCCGTGAAGTCTATCATACGGGCCTCAACATGTCTTTTAGGATCTGAATGGTCCGTTCGGACTGCCCGTCTGTCTCTGGATGATAAGATGTGCTAAATTTCAGACGGGTCCCCAGACTCTCTTGAAGGCTCTCCCAGTAGTGAGATCTGAACCTCGTGTCTCTATCTGACATGATACTCACTGGAACTCCATGCAGTCGAACAATCTCCCTCATCTACTTGTCTGCCAGAGGCTCCGTAGATTGTTCCACTCTGAATGGTATGAAATGTGCTGACTTAGTGAGACAGCAATAACTACCCATACACCATGTTTCCCTTTGGACTGCGGGGTAGAGCGGTGACAAAATCCATGGTAACATGCTCCATTTCCATTCTGATATTGGCAAAGACTGTAGTAATCTAGCTAGTTTCTAATATTCAGCCTTCACTTGCTGGCACACTAGACACTTCGTCACATATTGTGCGATCTCTCTTTATCGCATTCACCAAAAATGTTGCTTCAGATCCTGATACATCTTAGTTCCTCCAGGGTGTATAGAGTAAGCTGAGCTATGGGCTCAGCTAAGATCTTCTGTCTAATCTCTCCCTGAGGCACACAAATTCTGCTCTTGAAATAGAGTGCACCATCAGTATGTATGCAAACATCTGACCTCAGCCCCGCTTCCACTTGCTCTCTGAACTTCAGCAATTGGGATCTTCTCTATGAGCTTCTCTGATCTATTCCATCAGTGTCGGCTGGATCTGAAATGCCATCAATTGCATGGATCCACTGGCCCTCCGAATCACCATCAAATCTAGCTGCCTTATCTCCTTGAGTAGCTCCTCTTGCTGAGTGAGCAATATAACCATGTTGGCTTCAGGTCTTCTACTCAGGGCATCCGACATAACATTAAACTTGCCAGGATGGTACTGCAGATCTATATCATAATCTGCCATCAACTCGAGCCGTTGCCTCTGCCTCATATTCAACTCCTTTGAGTGAAAATGTACTTCAAGCTCTTGTGATTAGTATAAATCAACACTCAGTCACCAAGCAGGTAATGCCTCCATATCTTCAATGTAAAGATCACAGCTGCCAACTCTAGATTATGCATTGGGTAGTTCTTCTCATGAGGCTTTAATTGCCTGGATGCATAAGCCATCACATGTCCATGCTGCATCAATACGCATCCAAGACCCTTCCCTAAAGCATCACTGTATACAACCATCCCTCATGTCCCTGAGGGTGTCTTCAAGATTGGAATTGAAATCAACTTGTTCTTCAACTCCTCAAAAGCAGATGCATACTCCTCAGTCCATATGTACTTCTCTTCCTTCCTGGTAAGGTTGGTCAAAAGAGCTGCAATCTTCGAGAAGTCCTGAACGAACCTTCGATAATATCAGCTAGTCCGATGAAGCTCCTAATCTCTGTCACGGACTTCGGAGTCGGCCAATCTTTCACCGCATGAATCTTACTGGGATCCACCGAGATTCCTTCCTTGGAAACAGCATGGCCCAAGAATGCTATACTCTCCAGCCAGAACTCACACTTACTAAGTTTGGCATGAAGCTATTCAAGTCGGAGCGTCTGTAGCACAATCCTCAGATGCTCCACATGCTCCTCTTCATTCTTAGAATAGACCAAAATATCATCAATGAACACCAACACAAACTTGTCCAAATAGGGTGAGAAGATTCTATTCATCAAGTCCATAAAGACTGCTGGGGCATTTGTAACTCCAAAGGGCATAACCAGGAACTCGTAATGACCATAGCGAGTCTTAAATGCCGTCTTCTGGATGTCTTCCTTCTTCACCTCCAACTGATGGTACCCCGTCTGCAAATCTAACTTAGGGAATATTTGGGCTCCATGAAGTTGATCAAAGAGATCATCGATCCTCGACAAAGGGTACTTGTTCTTAATGGTGACTTTGTTCAACTCTCGGTAATCAATACACAATCTCTTGCCACCATCCTTCTTGTTTGCCAACAACACTGGCCCTCCCCAAGGTGAAGTACTTGGTCTAATCAGACCCTTGCTCGAATACTCCAGCAACTGCTCCTTCAATATAGCCAATTCAGTTGGTGCCATCCGGTATGGTGCTTTAGAGATGGGAGTCGCTTCTGAAATAAGATCAATAGAGAACTCCACAAATCTGTCAGGTGGAAGTCCTAATATCTCCTCAAATACATCCAAGAATTCATTCCACATTGACACCGTTTTCTTCTTATCTTCTGCAGTGGCACAATCCAGTTGATCTTCCTTCTGAGGGATTTGCATTCCCCAAAGAACTGAAACTTTGGTTGGTGTGAAATTCTGAAGATCACCTTATTTTTTTGACAGTCGATTACTGCATGATACTTGCTGAGCCAAGTCATGCCTAAGATCACATCATACCCTCCAGCGTCCAGTACGAACATGTCGGCTTCCAACTTCCTACCACATAACTCCACAGTGCACGCCTTGCAAATCTTGTTAGTAATGACTACCCCATTCTCCCTACTAATTTCCTAATAGTCACCCATACATACTAGGGGTATAGAATGCAAAGCAGTAAATTTACTGGATATGAAGCAATGTGATGCATCGGAGTCAAAGAGTGATAAGACTGGAACTGAGTGGACCAAAATTGTACCTACCACTACTTCTTGTGATACCTCAGCTTCTTCTGTTGTCAAGTTGTAAGACTGGCCTCTCCCGCGACCTACTTCAGTCCTGGGTCCCCTTTGAGCCTGACCAGAGTCCGACGCTGCGGAGGAAGTGGAGCTCTTCTGCCTACTGGTCCTGGATTCCTCCTCATCGGTGGTGCTGAAAGTGCTGGGGAAGCTGCTCGAACTGGAGGTGCTGGTGGTGCCACTCGTGCTGGAAGTGTTGGTGGTGCTGGAGCTGCATTCCAGGTCTTCTTGAATGGGCAGTCTCCAACTGAGTGGTTGTCGGATCCACATGCCAAACATAATCCATTGGCCATACGGCAGTTCTGCTGATTGTGTCCAGGTTTCTGACAGTATCCACACACAAGCTACTGAGAAAGAGGCTGAAATGGTTGCTTGGCTACTGGGGCACCAAAAGATCTGACTGGATTTTCTCTGTTCACCTGCTGGAATTGGCGCTTCATAAACTTGTACTGCAGCTCAACTCTCCTCTTCTTCTCCAATCCCTGCTCCACATCACGAGCTATAGAAAGAACTTGAGAGTATGTCTTCAACTGGTGGGGTATAAGCAACATCTGGATATCCACCCTCAATCCTTGCTGAAACCTTCTAGCCCTCTTCTCCTCATCGGCTACCATATACGGTGCAAACCGACTAAGTCTCAGGAATTCAGCAGCATACTCATCCACCGATCGATTCCACTGCTGCAGCTTGATAAACTGCTCCTCCATCTCCTTCTGAGCAGTTGTAGGGAAAAACCTCTCATAGAAGTCCTTCGAGAACTGGTCCCAAGAGATAAGCTTCTCCAGCCTCGTCTCTTTGGCTAGCCACCAAGTCCTCGCCACATCTTTCAGCTGGATCTTGGCCACTTTCACCTAGTTCTTACCAGAAATTCTGGCCGCCTTCAAAAGATTGGTCATGTCGATCAACCACTGCTCTGCATCTAGGGGCTTCTCCGTGCCCAAAAATTCTGCCGGCTATAATATCCTGAAATTCGATATAGTACCCGGCCTCTGCTCCTGGGGTGCAGTCAGCAATTCTTATCACAAGAGCTCTGTCTGTCTACTGTTGGCTAGTCATCATCCCCTGGAGTATCCTCATCATGTTGTTTCTCCCCATACGGACCTTCACGGAAAGTGCCGGGACCGTTACGTGTCCCCCATCTCTCCATATTCGAGCCGACTAAAAAGGTGATGAAATAAGGAACTACATGAGATTTCAGAAATCAAGGGATAGATTTCAAGGAAAGAATAGATAACTTTGTACTTGTGATTGGAATGTATAGTAAGGACTCGTGTGGCTCAGTCGCAAATTAACCCAATATTAATTTGCAGACTGGCTGTACTAAATAGTGTTCTAAAAATCGGTTTCATTATTCGTGCGGTCTAACACTGAATAGTGATTAATCGAATTAATCGAAGATTAATCGTTTTTAAAATTTTAATATATTTAATTATATTTATACACAACTACATATGAATATATACAGTTAATTGTTGAAAATACCTAAATATTATACAAGATAATATCTAGATGTGAAGTTATAAATCATGATATGATGAACAAGACAATATGAATAAATAGTAAAAAAGAAGAAGTAAAAGAACTTATCTCTTCGTATTAGGAATCCAAAATTTCAAATTTTGCAACATAAATATAAACCAAAGAACTTACTTGCAAAATAAGATAAATAAAAAAATTAGTCAATATCAATCAAAATAATGAACTTTAAAGTATGATGGAGAAAGATTGCTAAATAAGTTAATCTGAAAAATAATCAAAATAATAAACATAAGTATCACTTTATGCAAAATATACAATAATAAAATATCATAATTTATCTTCTATTTAATAAATAATAATTCATCTACTATTTAATAAAAGAACATTATCCAATTATCAACATTACAACATAAACTACTTAGCAATCCAAACACACAAAGTGAAGTTTTTTCAAATAAAAAACATATGAAATACCTAAAAGATTAATTGGGGATTAATCGGGCATTAATCGGGGATTAATCGTTTTGGATCCGATTAATCGCCCGAGCGCATAATCAGAGCGATTAATGTAATATTAAGCGGGCTGTCACCGAATAGGATTAATCGTCCGATTAATCAGCCGATTAATCCGATTTTTAGAATAGTGGTACTAAGGTGTGAGAGCCTAGGCTCTGATACCAACCTGTGGCGCCCCGATCCGGCAGGTACGGGGATGCCACTGCGACGTACATACGCAGGGCGATGGTACCATCACGTATGTACGCTAAGCATCAATACAACACAAAACAGGGATCAAAGTGCGGAAATACGTGGTGTTATACATTCTAACATAAAATAGTACAAGTACTTAGTCATCACAAATAGTGACATAATATTACATCAATATTATATCACCAGATAGTACAAAAGTAGACTGAACATGGTACAAACGATAAAGACTCACGAGCTGGAGAGGGAGTCTTGTGAGCGGGGAAGACGGGATGGAACTATAGATGATCTGCCTGCTCCTTGAAGTAGGCCTGGTCCTCAGTTGAAGGGTCTACCTCGGTCCAACCTGCTAAATCTGAACATACAAATTAGGATAGTTAGTGGGCAACTCAGCGAGTGCAAAAAGAAGCCAAATGGTAAGTATAAATAAAAGCAAGTGCATCAGGTCAAGTGTAATGTACCCAAATTAATAAGCATGAAATAACCATAATAAATAGTGAAATATGGAAATGACATTAGAATTTATGTGGCATGAAATAAAAGCATGTGTAGCAGGTCAAATGTCATGCAATCAAATTAGCAAGCATGGAGTAACTACAATAGATAAAAATTATGGATATGACAATAAAATTCATGTAGCATTAAGTCAATTATCAAGTTATTATTAAGACTCATTCAATTTGTATGTTTCGATATATGACTGGTGCCATATACTTCCACATACAAGTCGAGCGAGGTTGGTTATTGAAAATTGATGAGGAACGACGAACCATGTTTAGAATAGGTCCCGTGCATGCCCGGGACAACGGTCCAGGAGTATCCGATACTGAGCCGGAACATACCGCTAGGCACCGGGACTTACTATATGCCCGAAGGTCTTAGAATACGCCTGAACATGAATAGAGTGTCATGTTCCCCACAGGGATATACCCATGGGATTATAGGACACCCAGCAGGTAGGCAAGGGGGTAGGGGTGCCAGTACATCCCTCGGAAACGCTAGTGGCCTCTAGGTCGAATCAACAGGAATAGTTGTACAACATATGTATGGCCACCGTAAACACAGAAGCTATATCGTACCCATCATTTCTCCCGTCCCGGTGTAAGTTATTTAAATATAACAGAGTGTTAAATAATAAAGTCCACAGAGTATTCACAAAAGTCTAATATCCATGGTTATCCTATTAGGGGGTCAACAGGAGTATAATATCAGTAGTAATGTCAGGAGCCTCCCTATTTCTGGGGTTCAAGTATACAGGAGCTCAGGAGTATAGGAGTTCAGGAGTACCAAATATCTGGTAATAATATAATAATCATGCCAAGTCCCCGTAAAAGTGATAGTCATGAATATGTCATATAATACAGGTATCAGGGTGGTGGTGTCCGGTCAAGGGTAACGATGTCAAGTCAATATACTTGTATCACATGAAAGCATGTCATATACGGCGTATTAGGAGCAGGTGTTAAGCATGACATATGTCAAATACTGGTGTCTAAATATCAAGTTCCGTGAAACAGGTATCAAGTATAACATATCAAGTGCCGGTGTCAATACGAGTGCCGGTGTCATAAATCATATATCGAGTACAACATGTCAAGTGTCGGGTTAATACTGAGTATAACATCATTTATTAACTCGCATAGCATGGTATCATGTACTAAAAGTATAATAGCAAATGCTAGGCATGTAAAATATCCACATATCAATATCATGCTATAAATACAAGAGCGTTTATTTTAAGTGTATTAAAAAAACACTCGCCTGAAACCGGGATGAAATACCGGTTAAAAGTACGAGAAACCCACGAACCGTACGAGCAAGCCACTAGCCCATATGTATATATTAAAATATATAAATATAGATATATATATAAATATATATAAAAATATTAGAGGGGGAATGAGAGCGGAGAGAGAGGAGAGAGAAAGTTGTAGGAAGGAGAAAGAGAAAGAGACAAAATAGGTATTTTTAGAAAAGGAGTATGAATTAAAAGGGAGGGGTAGGGTTGTAAATATGGGAAGTAAATTGGAATGAGGGGATGGGTATTTTAGGAATGTGAGAAAAGTGCTATTATTTAGGGAAAAGAAATGAAAAGAAAGAAAGAAAGGATTAAAGAAGGAAGGATGGAAGAAAGAAAGAAAAATGGAGGGGAGTGGAGGGGTGGCCGGCGGCCACCGGCGCCGGCGGCCCTGGCGGTGGCGGCGGCGGCGCCGGAGGTGGTGGGGTACACGCGAGGCCTAAGGGAGGGGGAGATGGAGTGGTGGAGTTGTTGGTTGGGTTGTTGTTGGTGGAGGTGGTGATGGTAGTTGGTGGTGGTAGTGGTTGTGGTGGTTGTGGTGATGGTTGGAGGTGGTGAGGAGTTAGAGGAGGAGGAGGAGATGGTGATGGAGTGGTTGGAGTGGTGAATTTGAAGGAGGTGGTGGTGAATTTTGAGGAGGAAGGAAGGTGATGGTGGTGGGTTTTGTTGAAATTGGAAGTGGTGGGGGTTTGTTGGAGGTTGAGGGAGGTGGTGGAGTGGAGAGGGAGTATGGGGAGGTGGTTGGTCGGCCTAGTGGTGGGGCGGCAGCAGCGGTGGTGATGGAGGAGGCGACGGTGGAGATGAAGGAGTAGATGGGTTTGATTTTGTTTAGTTGAAGGTGATGAGATTGTTTTTGGATTTTGAAATGAAAAGGAAAGAAAAATGGAGGGTTTAATAAAGAAGGAGGAGGAAAGTGATGATGGAATTGGATGGGGGGACTGCAGCAGCAGCTGCAGGTGGCTTGCAAGCGGCAGGCGGTTTTGGCAGAAAGCAGAGCATTAGTTGTAGGGGAAAGTCAAAGGGGAAGAAAAGGAAAAGAAAGAAAAAGAAAGAAAATTAAAGAAAAGAAAAAAATAAGAAAAAAGAAAATAAAATAGTTTAAAATTTTTATTATTAACTAATTTTTATTATAATTTTTTGAAGTACAAAGTAGGGGAGTAGAGAAGTAAAAAGAAGAAAAGAAATTGTCAGTAAAATATATTATTTAAATGGGGCGAAAATTCGACTATATCAGAAACGTTCCGAAAAATTCTCAAAAATAGCAAATATTATTTTAAGATACTTGATTAAATTGAATTCGAGAAATTTGATGTAGTTTTTAAATTAAAAATCTTGAAATTTTCCAGCGATACCGGCCGACGCTCGAATCGGTGAAATTTTGATAAATTTAGAAAAATATTAAAATGTATTTAGCTAGAAAATGAAATTTTAAGAAGTAACGTGAAAGCTGTTTTTGAAAATTCAATCCCATTTGAAAACTAAAAATCCGATAATCAGTCGGCGATGCTGACCGACACAGGTGTGGAGATTTTGCAGAAAAATTCTAGAAAATTTGAAAAAAATTTAAAAATTTAAAATATTAGAAAACAATGTCTGAAACTGAAATCGATCAAATCAGACTACCAGAAAGTCAAATCGGGCAGCAGGCTGGTACCAGGTTCCCGGTCCGGGCTTACTCTAGATCTGAGAATCCAGATCCGATACATAATAATATAAGTAATCACAACCCAAAAGCAAATACTGAAAGTATAGATCTGAGAATCCAGATCCGATACACAATAATATAAGTAATCACAACCCAAAAGCAAATACTGAAAGTAAATTGAACAATACGGTCGAAAAAATTTGGGACACGTATCAGGGTACGTATCCCGGGAACGGGGTGCTGCACTCTCTCAAGTCCTTACCCCGTGAAGGTAGGCCAAGTTTGGACCGAATTATGTTAAATTGTGTGTTCTTTTCTTGTATCTTTTGATATTCATCTCGTGTGCTCGAGGTAATCGATTTCATGGCGTGTTTGAGGTCGTCGGTGGGGATCTCCGTTTCCCTCAACTATGGTATCATAGTAACTATGGTATCTTGGATTATGCATGCAGCAATTAGTCATGATGATGGGGAGAGCAGCCTCGACCAATGCACCAGGTGTTAGTTTTGGTGATAGATATCAAGATCTAGTGGGGACTATTAGCCTTCAAAGAGATATAATACCCATGAATATATCTTGTCACATATGCAAATGAACTAGAGAGCTAACAAGAGAGTCGAGATACAAGGATAGCAAGCTGGAGCATGAATGGCTCAAGGCCATGCATGAAGAGATGGACTCTTTAAGAAAAGCATACTATTTGGTGAAGCTGCCCATTGGCAAGAAGGCTCCAAAGAATAAATAGGTACTTTGACTGAAGCAGGAAGATGATAGTACAAAGCCGAGGTACAAAGAAAGAGTTGCATTTGAGGAGATATTTTCACCAATCGTCTAAATGTGACCAAGTAATCGAGATAGTAGCTAGTTTGGACTTGGCAATATAGTAATTGATGTGAAAACTAGTTCCTGCAAGGGGATTGCAAGATTAAATCTACATGGAGCAGTTATAAAAATTCATAGAAAAGAGCAAGGAGAAGCTTGTGTCAAATTGAAGAAGAGTCTATATTGGTTAAACCAAGTTTCCCAGTAATAGTATTAGAAGTTTGATTATTTTATTCATAGTAATGATCAATCAGTTTAGACCACTCTGTGTATGTGCGCCCGCTCCAAAAAATTTTGATAGTAGTGATTTCATTATTCTGTTTATATATATATATATATATATATATATATATATATATATGTATGTATGTATGTATGTTGTTTTTTGGACAAATTAAATAGGTCCAAGATTAAAAAGTTGAAGAATAAGTTGAAATCACTTAGAGGGGGGAGTGAATAGGTGGTGTTAATCAAATTGTGCGCAAATTAAAATCTATTTGTATCAAACACAATAAATTTCAAAAGCAACAATTGACAAAAAATAATAAGCAAAGTTAATTACAGTTTATATGCAATTATAAATAGAAATATTGAGCAGAGTAAAGAGTAGAGAGATTGAGTCAGAAAAAGCAAACTCTGCAAACATAATGATTTGTTTTCGAGGTTTGATCACTGATCTACATCTCTATTTCTGACTCTTGTGGAGATGTAACCACTATAACCGGTTCACAAAACTGAATAACGATGTGATCCTGCAAGATCATAACTTGGAGCCACAACTACTGCAACAAAGATCCCTCTTGGATCAACTTCTGGAGTTTCAACTCTTACAATAATGCGATCCCATATGACCAACTTCTCATAACCTCGTTCACTTAAGGTTTACAATACAAAATCAAAGAACAATTGTGATCACACTCCGATCACAGAAACTTCATTTAAGCCCTATAGCTATAGTAGGAGATTTGGAGGGTCAAGGTTGAGTGGGTGAGAGATTGAGAAAGATTGAAAGAGGAAAGCTTCGAAAACTTTTGTAAAGAAAACTCTTGAAGATTGGAAGAACTTAACACTTGAAAACTGCTGTCAAACTTGTTCATAAACTCTGCATAAAAAGTTTAGATTTATAGCATAACATCAAACTAAGAATAATAAAAATGTTTGCTAAAATCATGCATAGAAAGTCAATTAGCTGTTAAAAACGGGTCGAATTGGACTTGAAATAGGCTCAAAGCAGCTCTCAGACTGAATCTGTTGAGTCACAGTCGAGCCGGACTAAGTCAGACTGAGCCAAGGCAGAGTCAGATCACTGAGTCAATTCTGGTCTAAGCTGAGGCTCAGATAAGCTCGAGGTTGGCTCGAGTCTGAGCAGCGGCTCGGTCGGCGAGTCGACTTCACTCGGGTCGGATCCGGACTGGAAATGAAACGGTTGGGTCGCTATCGGTCAGACTTGATTTTTAAGCCCAACTGACTATGGTTTCTTAAAAACTCTGTATCTCGAGGGACGAGCATCGTACGACATGGCAACACGGTGAAGGGTTGAAGATCGGGGCTCTGATAATGTGGCTGAGTGAGATCTGACGGCGAGGTGAGGAATCTCAATGAGATAATGACGACTTCGACACAAATATAATCATCGATAATGATCAGGATCTGGATCGCTGTCGTGGCAACGAGGAGCTTCTAAGATCAGAGAAAGGATCCCACGCCAGCATGGAGAGGTGGTGGCGGATGAACGTTATCATGGCGGCTGATCTCTGAGATTTGAGATCAGAGAGAGGAGCTCGTGGCGGCTGTTCAGAGATCACCGTTAGTTGTTGTCGAATGACGGTAAAGATGAGAGGTGGCGGCGGAGCTCCGTCTGCTAGTGGCGTCGAGAAGGTGACGAGGAGGATGATGATAGGAAGATTGGGAAGATAAACATTTTAACTTTTTTTGGATCTGATTTAGGATTTCAGATCTCATTTTTTTGAATAGATATGGGAATTGGAGAAAGGCTAGGGTTTTGGGGAAAAAAAAAAAAAAATAGGGTTTGGGGAAAAGAGGAATGAAAATTTTGAAGGGGATAGGAATCTCAGTTCTGATATCAAGATTGATATAAAACGGGATGAATCACAATCACCTTCGAGCAATGAAAATGAAACTAGGGTTTTTAAAGGAAGGAAAAAAATAAGAATTAGGGTTTAAGAAAATGGATAATCACAGGCTTCACACCCTGTACGACGGGCTTCACACTCATTACACCACGAGCTTTACATCTCAATCTTAAGAGCACAATCTCAAGAATTTAACTAAAAATTTTGTAAATAATAATCATTCAATAATATTCATAAGAAAAGTCTTAGAGGCATATTTATAGGCTTTATAAAAGTCCAATTTTTTAAAAAAACTAATGTGGTACTAAACTTCCACATAAAAAAAACACAATTAAATTCAGCAAAATAAACTAAAAAATAAAATAACAAAAGCAAAAGGAAGGCAGCACGTGATGTCCTCGTCAAGAACTCCATGAAACCAAAATATGTTTTTGGCAACCATTTTAGAGTTTCCAAATCCTCAGTTTCAAATACAAATTTATCTTCAAAATCAGGGTTTCACAAATTCTACTCCAACCAAGGTTTCAGAAACTTCATGTGATGATGCTTCGTTTACTTCCACAACTGAAAGCCATTGTAGAGAGCATCAGACTATTCAGTCAAAAAAAATGATTGAGGCATGTAAAAGTTTCTTTGATATGAAAGAAAGTTACAATGAATCAATTTCTGATTACAAAAGAGGGAAGGATATTCGAATCTCCATTTTATTTAATGTTGGGATCTTGATGTGGCGATAGAGAGTGATTCTTTCTCTCCGTTGATCGGCTGAACGACAAGCTTCTCTTCGAGATCTGCTTCGGGGTGCTCTCGAAAAAGCAATCAGAAAAGAACTCTGTTTTAACGTAATAAGTGTTTAGAGTTCTCTGATTTCTCTCTCTTTAAACCTTTGAAGTTGAAAAGAAGAAGCCTTTAGCTTCAAAATTATCAACCCAGCATCCAGGAAAAATCCCCCTCCCTTCATAGCTCTCGAGGATATTTATAGGGGGTCTTAGGGGTATAATTGTCCCCTAAAATCCTTCCATAACGGGGATTAACTCCCACATTATGTGAGGAGTTAATTGACCTAATAATGTGGTTCAGTTACAACAGAAACGTGAGTCTCGCGTTGGATGCGGATCTCACTCTGTTGTGTAGACGCGGTGCTCATGGCTTCTCATGGCTGCGTTTGAAGTTAAAATGCGAAGCTCACAGGCGCGTGTTGAAATTGAGACGCGGAGTTGCTCAGACCCGCTTTTGAAGAGAAATGCGGAGTTGCTCAGTGTTTGAAGAAATGCAGAGTTGCTCAGAAGAAATGCGGAGTTGCTCAGACCCGCGCTTGAAGTCCGTGTTTACCCTTGGACGAGAGGTTTACGTTTTAGTTGAAATAGGACCTTCACGTTGAAGTGAGGTCCGCGTCTGAGGAGTTGTCTTTAATGATTTTTAGATAGCCTAGAGGACCCCCTCAAAATTTTTAAAACTTCACGGTTGACTATTGATGGATTTCAGAATACTTTGGATTTTATGTTGATTTCGAGCTCCCCATGATTAGTATGCAATCTTTTGAGATGCCCGAACTTGATCTTGTCTGGATTCAAGCCTTTATAAGTATACTATTGAACTGCTTGAAGCCTTCAAGGAAGATTATCACGAGTATCTTAGAAACTTAGTCTAACATTTGTATGAGCTCTGGTTTAGTTGTCCGTGTAGTGTTGAACTAGTAGAGTCATCGGATGCCTATGCCAGTATACTGTTGAACTGATTGCAGAAGCAGGGACATACTCTTTGAAGAGGAGGAGAGAACACGACCTCATTTGATAAAGACGTGACTGTCATGTTGGTCTTCTTTGGACGCGAACTTCAATGAAGACGTGACTCTTGTCTGATGTTGAAATGCAACCCTCAATTGATGCTAGGACACGATCCTTAATTGATGTTGCGACGTGACCCTGGCAGTTGTACTTGAAACACGAAGATCACGTTGGATATTTTAAACATGGACATCTCTTTAATGTGAATGTCGCGTTGGACGCGTGTCTTGCTCAGATTGAGTTGAGATTCATGCCACGCATCACGGTCATTGAATGGCCTATAAAAGACCAGGATCTTTTAACAATTTCTTCACTTGACTATTTATCTTCAAGAATGAGACTCATGTCAAGAGCTTTCAGAGCTTGATCGATGATATCCATCAATCCAAAGTCATTTCCAAAACTGCGGAAGATGTCATTGCAAGTGCTCGCACGGCGATCCCTAAGGCGCAAGCCTTAATTCAAGATCACGAGCTAAAACTTGCAAATGAGAAAAGGAAGGTGGAGAAACTTGAGACCACTAAGCATCAAGTGCAATAGGAGCTCGATGTCCACTCCTCCAACTTGAAAGTTCTTCAGGCACAACTTGCTGTGAAGAAGCTTTTATCAGATAAGGAGTTGAGGGTCCAAGTCTTGGCTGAAATTGAGGAAGCACGTCAAAGAGATATTCAACGCCTCAAAGACTAAATAAAGTCTCTCGCTAAGCGAGATTAACTTTTTGTCTCCTCTTCTTTTGTAACACTCCATCTTATTAAATAAGAGAGTGTTTGTTTCACTTTTACCATTTTGATATGAATAATGAAAGTGATTATTTTGCCTTCATCTCACCTTTGTTTTCTTTTTGTGTTTGAAAATCAGACAAATGAAAGCGGTTGAATTTAATTGCTAGAGGTGACGATTAATATAACAACTCAAAGTTCGGTAATTTCGTTAGAAAAATTGCAAGGTTACTGTCAGAGGTATGATGTTAACTAGACGAACTTTAAGGACTTGCTATTCTATTAATGAGAATAACAAGTGTAGTTTGATCCACTAGAGATTTATGGAGATTTTTACCATCAGTGGTATAATGTTAACGTGACGGGTTTGGATTTACAGTTTGAGTAAATTGAATTATCAGACGTTTGATATTAACTTGATAAGGATGTATACTAGAGATATAATATAAATTTAGCATCAAGAAGGTCTCGTCTTCATTGTGAAAATTGAGAAAATCAATGTCATAAGTTTAGTATTAGTTTAACAGTATGAATGCTAGAGGGTGATATTAACTTAACATTGGACGTCTCTGTTTCAACGAGAAAGCTCGAGGAAAGATCATTTTCATAAGTATCGTATTTAACTTAACAATGAAATGGATGCTAGAGGTGTGATATTTAACTTGGCATAAATGTCTCTAAAATCAAGAGAATCACTGTCGTAGGTGTAATATTAACTTAACATAGATTTGTATTGCGCTATTGGCAATATTGATCAGAGGTGTAGTTTTTAACTTGGCCACAAAATTTTGCAATTTAAGCAATTTAGTGGACTCATTATTTTATTGAAGAGAAATGACAAGTTGAAATTCTATCCCACTAGGGATAAGTTGGTTTTGCAGCCAGAGGTATAATGTTAACATGGCAGAATCGATCTGTGATTATTTCATTGGGAAAATAATTACAACTTTTTGTGGTCCTACCATTCCAAGGACGAGAATTGGTAAGAAATTTTGGAAGGGAATGTGAAATCAGGTCCCTCAGAATTTTTAGTAAATTCTCAGCTATCAACGAATTTGGTATGCCTCTACCAACTATCATTTGAATTGGGCTAGTCATGCTGTTCCCTTCAGCATGATGAGTTATCGAGGATTTTTCTTTGGGCTTAAAGGCCAACTGTTTCCTATATCCTTTAGCCATTGGAGATATTGAATTAGCATAGTGTACCTCCTGAGTTTTCATTGCGTAGATGAGTTAGGGATCAAGGAGGTGGATATGAATTCTGCGGAGATTTTGTCTAGAGATTAACCTTCCTCATGGAGTTCTCTTTGGTTCTCATTCGGTCACCACACTTTGATATGAATATGAAAATATTGGAAAGATTCTGCAAAGATGCATCACGAACCTTCTTCAATGAGTTTGGTTTGATAAGCCACCAGATAAACTCATTCAATCATCTCATGAGAGTCGACCGACATCACATCTGATATGTATGTGAAAATAGTAGAAAAGTTCTGCAAATATGCATCACGAATGATCGGTCACATATATTGAATATATATTGTCACATTACCAAGTTTATTATCTATCAATCCTATTAATAAGTATTATTTTTTCTTTATAAAGTGTAGGCCCATTACTAAAGGAAAGGGAAGAGAAACGAGCCCAAAAGCCCATCAAATTCTGATTTAATTCAGAATTAATTAAATCAGAAAATCAAGGCAAATCATGGCAAATCAGAGAGGTTGAAGATCGGTTAAAATGAATCTTCCCATATCAATTGGTTAAAGCCAAAGATCAAAGGCTGTTTCGTCAAATCCTGGAGCTGAAATGGGAAAACCAGCAGGAGATAAAGGCATATCAGTAAACCAGGGAGTGTCACCAACCAGGTGTGGTCACCTGGCCACACCATGGACGCGGAAACGCGGCTTTTGTCGCGTTTTCGCGGCTTGGTTGAGATGGTTGGGGAGCGTTTGCTCCCCTATCTTCATACGACCTCTCTCGTTTTGTTTTTCCTATAAATACTGTATTCTCCAGTGAAAAGGGTAGCGAAGACTAGAATTAGAATTCTTGTTCATTTTAGGGTTTTAGGAGTATTGTTAGATAGTTCTGAGAAGCTGTATTTCATCTTTACTTTTCAGTTTAGACCAGTAAAGAGAGTGTTGGCCCGAAGGCCTTCCACTCTAGTTTTGATGATGATTAACTCATGTAGTTATGTTTACTAATAATCTTGTGTTGTTAGTCTCAGATCATTAATCAAGATATTAGTTGGTGATTAGCTTCAACAAAAGAGTTTAGAAGCTTTTCATGGTGATTCCAGGGCCCAAGCATCAAGATCATACCTTGTCTAGCTCATGGATCACGAGTTTGGGATCGAGTCGGCTTGAAGATTGAAGATCGTCAAGAAGACTTAGGTATCCTAGTTTAGATTGAGTTTTAGATCCATTTGTAAAGCTTAGTATAGTTGATATGCTCAAGTGGAAAATACACACACGTTTTATGGTTTTTCGGTTTTAGTTTAACCGATATTTGTTTTCATGAATAGATTGATCAAAACAAGTTTAATTGATTTATGTATAGTAGATTCATTTTATACATGCATGCTTATCTTTTAAACAAACTTATTTTGACTTTTCTATTCATGTATTGAAAAATTCAAGTTTGATAAAATACAAGTTTTGGTTTTTGATAAAAATTGTAAGACACAAAAATAGTTCATATTGATTGATATTTGAGCTAAACTTTTTATCACATGTTATATGTCAATGCAAATGATAAAACTATTTTTGGAAATTTTTACAAGAGATAAAAGATTTATTAAAATATTTTTAACAAGTTTTTCTGACCCAGTTTCTGACCCAGAACAGTGGCTGACAGGCCAGGTCGGTCGACCGCACGGTCGACCGAACCAAGGGCCGGTCGACCGGGCGGTTGACCGACGTGCACAAGGCTGTGCATGTCTTGCAGCCCAGTGGGCCGGTCGACCGACCGGTCGACCGACCAGAGAGCTTTGCTCTCTGTATCTGGGCGATCGACCGGACCAGAGAACTTTGCTCTCTGGAACTGGGCAGTCAACCGGGCGGTCGACCGGGGAACTCCAACGGTCATATTTCTGACCGTTGGCGGTCGACCGGCCGGTCGACCGCCAGCCTGTCAGGCTGACAGATCAGCCT
This sequence comes from Agave tequilana, assembly GCA_038442645.1. Classification (NCBI taxonomy): domain Eukaryota; kingdom Viridiplantae; phylum Streptophyta; class Magnoliopsida; order Asparagales; family Asparagaceae; genus Agave; species Agave tequilana. Next base: position 15,316 of record JAVJIF010014284.1, on the reverse strand, counting down.
CACGGCTAGTTTTCTGTTTTGACCTATATAAACCCCATTTCTTTGGGATTTTGGCTAAGGTTTTCACAAGAGAAAAAATACAGTTTCCATAGTGTTTTATACTGTTTTAAAAAGAGTTTTAAAGCTTAAAGATTTTATCTTTATTATTTTTCAAGGGTTTTGAAAAATCAAAGAAAACTAGGTTTTTGGTATATTGTTTTGGTTTGTCATTTCTATCATCTACAAGAGATTTCTCAAGTAGTTTTTCTTTGTTATTTGTTTTCCAAAAATACCTTGATTCCACACTTGAGCTATATCTTCTATCCTAATCTATTAGGATCTTGTTTTGTGGAAAAGAAAAAAAAAAGAGATTGTTTGAGGTTGTTTAAGCCTCCAAGTTTGTAAACCCTCCTTGTTCTATTGTATCCCTCTTTGGTAGAGGTTGATCGGAGTGGTATTGGTTTGGATCCCTCTTCGGTAGAGGTGATTGTGTTTGTTGTTGGCTACGGGCCTTATCCCTCTTCGGTAGAGGTGGATTGTGGTTGTATTGCCTCGGTGGCATTGTAAGGTTGAGAGTGGAGTTCGGTACTCCTAGTGGATTGAAAATCCTTCACGGTGGTGAAGGCGGGGAAGTAGAGCTAGGGGCTCGAACCTCGTAACATATCCTTGTGTTTGCGTTTGATCCAATATCTCTCAACTCTCTCTCTACTTTGTGCATCATCATTCATATCATACATATCTTATTTGCTTGTGTTGTGCCTTGCATTACTTCATATTGCTTATTCATTATATGCTTGGTTGTTTGTGTGCCTCACTTGTACTTAACCACAAGAGCTTCATATAGCACCTCAACCCATATCTAGGGGAATCAAGAGGAGTTAGTCCAGAGCCCTTCACGGAAAATTCGGCTACACTTGTGTGTTGTATTAAGTGTGTTGCAAATATTGTTTTAAGTTTTCACATTTAGCGCACTTAGTTTTTAGATTAGCATTTACACCTATTCATCCCCCTCTAGGCGTTTTCAATTGGTATCAGAGCCTACGCTCCTGATACTTAGGCTTAACATCCTAGGAGTGAGATCCTTGTTTTGCTAATCTACATTTGTATTTGCTTGTTTGCACACATATAGTTTACCCATGGACTTTATGACCCCACCTATGTTTGACCCTTCCAACATTGTTGTTTAGAAGACTAAGATGTCCATTTACCTATAAGCCCTAGGATATAAAGTTCACCTTGCCATTACCAAGGAATCCTACCTTAGTGATAGCAAGCATATAGGGGCCAATGCACAAGCCCTTGAGGCCATTAGAAGCACATTACCTAAAGATTATCTTTTGCGTGTTTCTAACTTTGATTCCGCCTTTGCAGTGTGGAACAAGTTGACAACGACCACCACCTCCAAGCTTCAAATGCCTATCCAACAAGAAGAGGAGTCTAGTGGAGAATCCGAGTCTCAATGCTACATAATCCAAGGGAATGACTCCCTTGAGGTACAATCGGAATCTCAACTAGATAATGATGATGCTAGTTCTTCATGTAATGATTTTGTTAATCCCATGCTTTGAATGAAGAACTTTCTATTGTGTGTGAAAAATTAATAGAAAAATATAATTTGTTGAAAAAGAAGACTTTTCTTTAAATAAAGAAAATGAAAAATTATCTTCTAAACTAGACTTGGTTTTGCAAGAGAAAGTGAAGATTTCTAATGAGAGGGATTCATTAAAATCTCAACTTGATCTTGTATTAAAGAAAATAATCTTTTGAAAAATAAAAATGATTGTGATAATGTTTTGAAAAATAATGAGGTTTTATCTTCAAAAGTAGATTCTATTTTAAGAGATAACACTATTTTGAAAAGAGAAATTGATTTTATTTCAAAAGAATTAGAAATTTGTTTAAATAAAAATAAATCTTTGAAAAATGGTATTGCTTCACATTTTTTCCATGCTAGGGTAGTATCACACACTTCACCTATTACATGTGCCACCTGTTCTTTAATTGAAAAAGATATATCCTTACTTAGGAAGAGTGTTGATTGTTTGGCTCCACTTTGAGCCAATGTGTAGTGGGTCATACACGTTTAGAATCTTTGTTTCGAAAGAAACAAGTTCCATCTTTACATGCACACCTTTCACGGCATACACATGCTCCTCACGGACACCATCACACCATGTATGCTCATGTGTACACTTGTACACATTGTGAACGTAAGGGCCACCTTGCTAAATTTTGCTATGATCGTATACAAGTTTCTAATTTAGCAAATAAGTTTGTTTGGGTTAGAGAAGGGACTAACCCCCATGGACCCAATAAGAGATGGGTACCAAAGACCACCCCTAGTGTTTTTAATGTAGGTGTGGGCTCTCACATGACGTGAGAGTTGCCGTACCTTGGAGTGGATGCGTTCCGAGCCTCATGAAAATCAATTTGGATGCATCACTTTCAAGGGATGTTTGGTGGAGAGGACCACCATGTTTTGGAGACAAGGAGAGTTGCCTTCTAGGTTTTGGTAACGATTCCTAACTCCTAATTATTGTTTACATGCTTTTCATATTCATTATTTTATTAGCATGTTTTTATTGTTTATTGATTATTTTGTAAATGCCATGATTATTAGATTCTTGACATGCATGTATAGCTTTGAGACACGCATGTTTAATATGGACTATTATTTTTGTGTTCTCACCATTTATTTAGATATCATGTTTAACATAACTCTAATAACATGTGGATTTACATAATAATCATGCTCTAAGATTTATCATATTTATTTATATCATGTTTTATGCTTCATGATTTGATTACATGTTTAAATGTTAGTTTTCATTAAGACTAGGAATATACTTGTGCATATAGTGGGCCACAAATAAATCTATATATATTTGTGCTTGATTGCTTATTTAAATCCATTAGATGTGCTAGTATAGTCTAGTTTTGATGATTCATACATTTTAAACTTGTATTCCTATTTTTGGATTTGTTTAATGAGTTTCATTTCATGTATATGTTTAGTTTGCCAAACTTTAAGATATACATGTATACCCTTGAGTCATTTACTTTTCATGCAAATCTTTATTTATGGACTCAATTGTGTTTGGGAATATGTATGTATACTTCTTGTGTTGACAAATCATACATATACCTTGAAATGAAATTTGTTTTAATGAAAATTTAGTTATTCATGTTTTAATGTATTTATGTTTAACTTCACGTATATGTCTATCTTGTCCAAACTAATAGATATACATGTATATCCTTGAGCCACGTGCCTTCATGCATATATCTTTGTGGACTCGTTGTGTTTGGATATGTATGTATACTTTAGTTTGTACTTGACATACATATGCCTTGAAGATTAAATAAGTTTTGATGATTTTCATGTTTTCTTGTTTTAAGGAGTATTGAGCTTAATTGCAATTTTCATGATTATGATCTTCACATTGTATATGTACACTCACATTTTCTTGTTTACTCATGTTTATTTTCATGAGTCATATTTATGCTTAATTGGCTTAGAGTGTTGATTATCATGTGAATTTCATGTTTATGAATAACATTTTATTTTATTCCTTACTAAAGGATTTCGTTCTAGTTTATAAAATTTTTCATATAACTAGTTCGTATTCTTCATTATGGTAGTGATTTTCAAACATACTATATCTTCAAATCTATTTTTGAAAACCCTACCCTCCAAGGGTGGTTGGATGGGAGATCATGCTCATGTATGCTTTATAATGAAAATCATCTTTAAACTTGAACATGATTGGGAGGTATATAGGTATATGATGTATACACTTGATTATTATTGTTGTTTCAATTGGTATCATTGAATTCTTTCAATTGGTATCAATATTAACATTTTTGTATACTCATTATTATTTTTATATATGTATGTTTCAATCCTAATGGTATCAATTTCTATTGGTATCTAACTTTTCATACATATATATAAGTGTTTATGCTAAAGCTTGAGTTTTTAACTTTGTTTCAATTGATTCAATTTTCAATTGATATCTTAATTCAAGCCTAAGCATTGTTTTAGTTGGTATTTCATAAAGGGGGAGAAAATTTGATTTTGTCTTTCAATTGTATTTGACTTCCACTCCCACACTTTATGATGAAAAATGATTATTTTGGTAACATGTTTATTTAATTGGTATCAAGATGCTTATTTGTTTATTTATCATTTGGTATCAAGATTTAGTTTTTCAATTGGTATTTTAATTGGTATCAATATGCAATTCATTGACATACGTTTAATTGGTATCATATTTGATTTGACCCTTTATTTACATTGTTTTTATTTTAGACAAAAAGGGAAGAACATCTTTTTATTGATTCAATGTTTCAAACAAAAGAAAGAGAAAATGTTTTGTTTTTATTTGGACCCCTTTGTTGATGATTGACAAAAAGGGGGAGAAGGATTTGAGTTTTATATGCATACTTATGTTTTTGCATATATTAAGTTTAATTGGTATCTAGAGCATGTCTTAAAATTTTCATTGATATCTAGAGCCTTTTATTGTTTATGCGTATCTATGCATGTTTTATGTTTCATATTCATTGCATATTTATGTTTATTTGTTTATGCATGAGTTAAGGGGGAGCTTCTTTGAAGCTTAACTTTAATCCATGCATATATAACTCCATGAGTTTTGTCATCATCAAAAAGGGAGAGATTGTTGGCCCGAAGGCCTTCCACTCTAGTTTTGATGATGATTAACTCATGTAGTTATGTTTACTACTAATCTTGTATTTTTAGTCTCAGATCATTAATCAAGATATTAGTTGGTGATTAGCTTCAGCAAAAGAGTTTAGAAGCTTTTCATGGTGATTCCAGGGCCCAAGCATCAAGATCATACCTTGTCTAGCTCATGGATCATGAGTTTGGGATCGAGTCGGCTTGAAGATTGAAGATCGTCAAGAAGACTTAGGTATCCTAGTTTAGATTGAGTTTTAGATCTATTTGTAAAGCTTAGTATAGTTGATATGCTCAAGTGGAAAATACACACACGTTTTATGGTTTTTCGGTTTTTAGTTTAACCGATATTTGTTTCATGAATAGATTGATCAAAACAAGTTTAATTGGTTTATGTATAGTACATTCATTCTATACATGCATGCTTATCTTTTAAACAAACTTATTTTGACTTTCCTATTCATGTATTGAAAAATCCACGTTTGATAAAATACAAGTTTTGGTTTTTGATAAAAATTGTAAGACACAAAAATAGTTCATATTGATTGATATTTGAGCTAAACTTTTTATCACATGTTTATATATCAATGCAAAATGATAAACTATTTTTGAAAATTTTTACAAGGGATAAAAGATTTATTAAAATATTTTTAATAAGTTTTTCTGACCCAGTTTCTGACCCAGAACAGTGGCTGATAGGCCAGGTCGGTCGATCGCACGGTCGACCGAACCAAGGGCGGTCGACCGGGCGGTCGACCGATGTGCACAAGCTGTGCACGTCTGGCAGCCCAGTGGGCCGGTCGACCGACCGGTCGACCGGACCAGAGAGCTTTGCTCTCTGTATCTGGGCGGTCGACCGGGCGGTCGACCGGACCAGAGAGATGTGCTCTCTGAAACTGGGCGGTCGACCGGGGAACTCCAACGGTCATATTTCTGACCGTTGGCGGTCGACCGGCCGGTCGACCGCAGCCTGTCAGGCTGACAGATCAGCCTAACAGTAGTTTTCTGTTTTGGCCTATATAAACCCCATTTCTTTTGAATTTTGACTAAGGTTTTCACAAGAGAAAAAATACAGTTTCCATAGTGTTTTATACTGTTTTAAAAAGAGTTTTAAAGCTTAAAGATTTTATCTTTATTGTTTTTCAAGGGTTTTAAAAAATCAAAGAAAACTAGGTTTTTGGGATATTGTTTTGGTTTGTCATTTCTATCATCTACAAGAGATTTTCCAAGTAGTTTTTCTTTGTTATTTGTTTTCCAAAAACACCTTGATTCCACACTTGAGCTATATCTTCTATCCTAATTTATTAGGATCTTGTTTTGTGGAAAAGAAAAAAAGAGATTGTTTGAGGTTGTTTAAGCCTCCAAGTTTGTAAACCCTCATTGTTCTATTGTATCCTTCTTTGGTAGAGGTTGATCGGAGTGGTATTGGTTTGGATCCCTCTTCGGTAGAGGTGATTGTGTTTGTTGTGGCTATGAGCCTTATCCCTCTTCAGTAGAGGTGGATTGTGGTTGTATTGCCTCGGTGGCATTGTAAGGTTGAGAGTGGAGTTCGGTACTCCTAGTGGATTGGAAATCCTTCACGGTAGTGAAGGCGGAGAAGTAGAGCTAGGGGCTCGAACCTCGTAACATATCCTTGTGTTTGTGTTGATCCAATATCTCTCAACTCTCTCTCTCTATTTACTTTATGCATCATCATTCATATCATACATTCTTATTTGCTTGTGTTGTGCCTTGCATTACTTCATATTGCTTATTTATTATATGCTTGATTGTTTGTGTGCCTCACTTGTGTTTTCCATTATATTTGCAAAGGGGAAAACTACAATAAAAAGAGTTTGAGGAGCTAAATTATAAGTATTCTTAAAAAGATTACAAGTAGATCTCCTCAGAGATTCGGAGAAGTGTGCCGATAGGAGTCTGGTCAGCGCGCGACCACTTTGTCCCTTTGACGATGCGAGCGATGAGATTCCCTTCTCGCCTGGTTCCGGGAATCAGAGACCAGAAGGTTGGTAGAACCCTCTTGCTGCTTCTCAAAAATCGCCTCCAATTAGGAATTCCTTCTCGCCTGGTTCCGGAGATCCTGAGAAGAAGGACGATGTTAGGGTATCAACACCCTAGATAGAGAAAGCAATTCTCTAAAAGGTCTCTGAATTCGAGAGCTCTCGTGCGTGTTGTAAAGAAGTCTCTGCTTGTGGAGTCCTCGTGCGTGTTGTCTCCGAAAAGCTCTCCTCCCTTGTAACCCTGATGGGCTATTTATAGGGAGAGCAAAGGGTATAACCGTCCCTTGAAGATATGAAAACAGTTTGAATCGAATCTGTTAAATCTGGAAAGTAGCCTTGCTGCGAGGCTAGGATCAGCTTCTGCGAAGCTAGAAATGGCAGGTCGGTTGATCTTCTGATCTGTTTGATCCTTCCATATTGTTGGAGGATTTCCCCTGATCTTTACGTTATTTAAAAGAGTCAAGAGATTGTGGCAATCAACTGCCAAATTTGATCTCTGATTTGATTTAATTGGATTTGATCTGATTGGATCCGATCTCATCCGGAGATTGATTGGTCAAAGGTTGACCATAGCAGACAATAGCGGAGCCGTCCGCATTGAGCTCGTAACGGAGCTAGAGGTATCTTCTGGCGAAGTCCAAAAGAAACCCTTTGGCGGAGCTGGAAGTCCCCTGTGGCGAAGTTGCAAGTTAGCTTCCTGGCGAGGCTTTGAATGGCTTCAAGGCGAAGTCGAGTGATATTAGCCTTTCAAGCGAGGCTATCCCTTTGGGCTCATGCGATGCTAAGTGCTACCACCTTAGACCTGCTGAGGTCTGTTTAGAAACAATCCAGGTTCACTGTGTTTGCTGGATCAGTGGAGTCCAAGTTGCTTCCTTGTCCCTCAGAGATGGGTGAAAACTGGTCTTCAGCTCGTCTGTCACTTGTCTTTTGTAAATGTCAACAAGTTTAGACATTTGTCGGACCAATAAGAATCTTGTCTTTTTAAGTGTCACAAGACCCCTTCAAAGTTTTCGAAAGTCTGCAATGGCTCAGACTTCGAAATACTTTGAACTGCTTTGATCGGTGGAGAAATGAACGTCGTCATAATGGTTAAGTTCAGCTTCGCTTTAAATCCTACTTTAGGACATAGATTCGTCGAAGAATTGCACAGAGGTTCGTGACTCTGAGTAGCTTCGCGTGCGGGTAGCTCCGCATCTGGGCTTCTGGAGATACATTCGCCCTGGAGCGTTGTCGCTTTCCCGAGGCCAACTGTCGTGGGCCAGTTACGAGGAGGATTACTCCTTCTTCGTGCTGATCGAGGGAGATATTCTCCGATTTGCACGTTTCCGAGGGAGGATATTCCCTTTCTTCAAGGCGCCATGAGTGCCTTTATGAAGGAGACGTTTCTCCTTTGCACGGTTCCAAGGAAAACCGTCCCTTTTCTCAAGGAGCAGTAAATGCCTTAAATGCGCTCGTGCTTCCACGCTTGAGGCGGCAGTGCTCAGGCCATGGAGCCTATAAATAGGACACTTGAGGTCCTCTGAAGAGAAGTAATCTGCTCTTCTCTCTTCTTTGGTTGAGAGAGATACTCAGATCTCTGAATTAGCGGGAATGCCCAATCTGGTCATTATCCAGCCAAGGACCAGTAAGTCTTGATCATTCAACGACTTTACCGATTTTAGGGGATTCATCTCCCTTAATTCAGCTTTAACAGCCGCTTCAGGGATTAGTTTCCCTTATTCTCCATTTAACTGATCTGCGGAGAAGGATTTCAGCATAGCTTCCCAGCGAAGCTATCATCTTGACTTGATCAGAGAAAGATCACTGCATGTTAAGTCCGCTGCACAGGTAGAACTTGGGACCTGGTATTTTCAAGGTTGAGCCAGTCTTGCCATATAGGTGAGGCTAAGACTGTGTCCCACAGGATCAGTCTGGCTTAGCCATATAGGCGAGGCTAGGACTTGGCATTTGCTGAGCTAGCCCATCACTGCTGTGCGAGCGAGCCTTATCCTCTACTTTGACTGAAATCGGATTGCTTTGCCCCAAAGAATTCGGCTTTAGTGCTTTTGCAGTGTCTTCTGTGTTTAACTGCAAACTTGCTCCAATTTTGCATTGCAGTGAGCTATGTTCGCCGATCTTGTGTCTTGATGAAAGAGACCGAAAAGTTGCCTTATGCTTCCCCGGTTGAAGCTTTACTTTTAAGCAGAAGGAACAACTTGGGGCAGCTGATGTGTGTCCCAGAGGCTGTTGGCAGCCTCTTATCTGAGATGATTCGTTCTGAGGTGAGGCTGGTAGCCGCTTCGTTGGAGATGATCCGCTTCGGGAAAGCGGACGTCACACCTGTGAGATCACTGACATCACTGCCAATTCCCATTATAAGTGATCTATCGTGTTGGCGGCGATAAGTCATTGCCAATTTCATCAAAGGTGATCCAGCTTCTGGTGGCAAAATCTGCCATTATGTGGAAAATTATGGCCCTGTCCTCGTGGCACAACTGGTTACGGCCTTGTGTAGGAGGAAGACCTTTCCTATCCAGTTGGTCTGGTTTGGAAGCAGATAAAACCACTTGTATGCCTTTGCGCAAATGATCCTGTTGAGCAACTGAATCTGTTGTATGAAATACAACTTCGATGTAGTATCAATGTACCTTTCCTCTTAAATCAATGAAAGTTTATTTTCTGCTCATCTGATTTTTGCCTGCCTTCATTGAGAATTTGGCCATAGCGGGGCTAAAACTTTGTGCGGAATTAAGACAAGGTCCTTTTTGAATGAGCTTCGCACGATGCTGGCATATCGACGAACTGTGCCTTTAGAGGGCTAAGGCAATCTTTTTGGCGAAGTTTCTTGATGAACTTGTGCGAAGTCCGCGCTTTGACTCATTGGCGAGGTTAAGCCTTAGTGGCTGAAGCAGCGCTTCTCGGGAAGACGCTTTAGGCGGCGTTTCAAATTAATTTAAAACGACAGCCTGTACTCTTTTCAAGGCGTCGTTTCAGGCGCTGATTGGTCTATAAAAGCCCGATCGGGCTGAGAAAGAACAGATCTTTTTCCAGAGATTTTTGAAGACTTTGATTCTCTTCTTCCTCTTTCCTCTCCATTCAAAAAGTTTGAAAGCTTCCGCAGCCTTTCAATGGCGCCCAAAAGATGAGCGGTGAAAGAATTGGCAACTTCTGCAACGGAGGGTCCTTCTCCTCCTCCGGTCATCGAGCGACCAGTCGCCGGTAAGGGACTTCCCTTCTGATCAGAGACTGCGGTCTCTCTTTTAAAGCCGATATTTGGCTATCAGAACGATCGAACATGATCGGTTTTTATTAGGGAATCCGTTTCCCTGAATATCCCTTACTTTCTTGGACGGGCGAACTAAGAACTGAACAGTTCTTGTCTAAGCTTCCGTACGAAGCCATTGCTTGGGCTGTCTTCGTCCTGTTGAGGAACAGGATATGGGCCTGCCCCTTCGATCATGGCCGTAAAGAATGGTTTTTTGACCATAATGCCCTTTTGATGACGTCAGCCCTTAGAGCTATACCGCGCTTTCTGCTTAAGCGAAGTTAATACTTGGCATTTTGTTGTAAATGCAGACTTGTCCGCGAGATTAAGCTTTGTTGAAGCTATCGCCTTGCTGGTTTCGCTCACTGGGCGAGGACTATGCCTTGGTGATATTTATGTCTTCATGTTCGCTTGACTGGTGAACTAATCATAGTTCGTTTTGTTCTTGCAGTGCACTACATTCCCGGTCCCTTTGAACAATCTGTTTGGGATGACAGCAGATTGGACGGCCACATCAGCCAGCAATTTCAAGGGCAGGCTCTCTGTTTAGTGAGCAGAGCTCTCTTGTTCGAGATACGCTTATTCACGGTGGTGACCAGCACACCACGAGGAGTATTCTGACTACGGCTCCTCTTGAAGATGTGACCGTCGGACTTATAGGAAGCCTGACTTCATGTTTGGGGATGCCGCGCCAGATCCTGATCACCAACTACAGGCTGGAGAAGGGCCATGGATCTTCCAATTGGGTGGTGAGAAGTTCTACCTTCCGTCCACCAGGCGACATTTTTCTTTGTCTTCCTCCAGTGTGTGACGCAGGCTCGGAAGATGGCATGGGATGTGAGCCGAAATACTGACTCTGTCCACATAGGAAAATTGATGCTTCAATCTCCTGGTTATGCAAGAGCGGGGCCTCCTCGTTGTATAATGGGCCTACATCTGGAATGTGTCACGAGAGATCCCAGTGGGAGAGAATCCTGCAGTGGCGCTGACCTTTGGCAACCAATTCTGCAAGGTCAATGGGAACTACCCAGCTACTGACTTCAGGACTCCAGGCTGGATTCACCCTCCGAAAACGTGGTGGGTGGATTGACTACCTACATCCTTGCTCATTTCGAGGAGGATTTGAGAGGCTGAACCTTATGAGGCCGTCAGGGCGACCTGCCACGGCATTGAGATGAATATAGCGTGCTTTTACGCCATCTTTGAATTATATGCCCAGCTTCAGGGACCTTCTTTACCCTGTCGGCGAGTTAGGCATGGCCTTGCATGAGATGTGGGAAATCTTTGCTTTGCTTTTGGGTCTCTCCCTTATGAAGAATACTTTCCGTGCGAGGCGGAGTTGGCTCTTCTGGAGAAGCGGGAGCCTGCCTTATTCGAGACTTATCGGGAGTTAATGTGCCACTGCACATTTGTTCCGGCATCCATGGTGGCAGCAAGGGCACTTCCTGTAGCTGAAGAGCTGAGGGAATTACTTGTTCCCAGATATGAGGAATGCTCCTGAAGCAGCACATTGCGGAGCTGCTGATGGGGATATCTTTGAACGGATGCAGATGCATCTTCAAAGGGATCTTGTCATAACTGAAGACGATGGTCCCTATGAGAAGGGTGATGTCCTTCGGAGCTTCCATCATCAGGCTCGTCAACCTATGTCTCGGGAAGCACTGCTGGCGGTTTCTTAACCGTCTGGCTGAAGAAATGCGTGGTGCCATCTTCTTCGGGTGACATCGTTCATCCGAATGTTTTGCTGCCGCTGTTCGTTTGGTCCATGGTCGCCGTCTGGGTCTTCTCCCCGGCCATGGTGTGCTGCTGCATTCAAAGAGGCCTCCGTGCATTAACGGAGGCTTTTTGTAGGCCGCCGACGACGAAGCGTGGAAAGGGAGCTATTTTGCCTTGTGACGGACCCAATCCTAGGATAGGTCTGCCCTACACCTATCTGATGGCGTGGTTCGCCCTACATTGTCCTTCACTGATTGGAGCTGGAGAGGATCCTCCGCAAAGTGTTCGAATGGTGCTCCTCCGTAGATTCGAAGGACGTTCGTGCTGAAGAAATACGGGGCTGAGGCCTGTAAATTGGTGCGTCGATATGACGTTTACAATTTCTCCGCTGTTTCCCCGTATTCGGGGTGCAGGATACGACGAGGAGTTCTGAGATGTGGGGGAAGGGCGGTCTTCCCTGAGCCGGGAAGTTTTTGAGTGGCTGGTCAGCACCCGGCCCTCACATATTGTACAGAAGCGGGGATACCTGCTATTGGAACCTTATATCCCCAGCCGGTTTGATCAGCAGTTTGGGTATGACCAGCTATATGTGGGCAACCCCAATCCTGATTGGCCTTCATGGGGAGTCTTATTGACGGGGCCCGTGCCTGGCGATTCTTTACTGCAGGCGGTACTGGGGCGCGGCTGCGTACGCCATTGAAGAGTCCCAATCTTCAAATGACCCTATGCTTCTGCCAGTGGTACGCAACTTCCAACTCCACACCTCTTGATTTCAAGGCCAACAAGCTCTGGTGTGAAGTTAATTTCTCAGCGGTTGAAACGGAAGGCTTCTGAGAAGAGGGGAGGTAAAAGGTCCGCGTCCCGGGTATAGAGGAATTCATCGCTGTTAATGACAGCGAGGTCTCAGATGCAGGAAGTCCTCGCTTCGAAGCGGGAGCGGGGGCTGAGAGGACTCTGCGACTAGCTCTGGTGTGATGTGGGGACCGTCCCCCTCATCGTGTAGAAGAAGTGGAGGAAGAGGATTCTGATGTCCACTTCAAAAGAAAGCGGGAGGGTAGATCTCGTAGGAAGTCATTGGAGAAGAAGCCCCGTAGCCAAGCTCCCACGGTTGTCATAGAGGGCGAACCCTCAGCAGCGTTCCCTCCTGCTATCCCGTTAGTAACGGACCCGTCGGTGCTGAACCGACTACCGGTGAATTTGCTCCGGATCTGGGTAAGATCAACTCCGTCCGTATATAGGTCTTTTGTGTGTTCCAAATGACTTATTATCAATTCTTCTTGATTATAGGAGCTGAGGCGGCTGGAGAGCAAGGGGAACATTATGATCCCTATTTACTTATGGAACTGAGGCTGGTTCTTTTGTCCACCCGGAGGAGTCCGGAGGTGATGCGGCCGACATTGGTCCCCGGGCTCTGGGACTTCCAAAGGAAGCCCTGTAGCATCGAGCTCTGTTGGATGGTCCATAGGAGATTCGGCGAGCGGGCCGGTCATTCGTGCTGATTCCGCCAAGAATTTTCCGATGGAGCCCATGGAGACTGATGCGGCTGCCGAGAGATGTTTGAGGCGACGTCATCTTATGGTACTGTCCTGACCTCTTGGTTTCTATTGCATGTTGTGTCCTGTCTAAACACAGTCTTGTTACAGGTGTTCAACCTCAAGGTGCATTAGCTTCAAGGGAACCGGCTGATCTTCCTGGGGAGTCAGGGGTGATATGAGCACTTCGACCGCGGCGGATGCTGCTGTGTTGGATGCGCTATATGGCGACCTGCCCTCTTATCGGCCTCAGCCAGGCGAAGGACCAGGGGCTGAAGAAACGACAGTTCCGGAGGTGTCCTCACCCCCAACTATATCAACCGAGTGAGGTGCCGACATTTTGCCAAGCGCGGAGCTGAGGGTGATTACCAGCCCTACCCTCCAACCCTGGTGGTTAAACCTGCTGTCAGGAGATGGTCACTAGTCCTACCTCCGCGGTGGCTAGTGTACTGATTCCATGAAGACTCGCCGAGATCACCAACGGCTTGTCTACTGCTGTTAGTGTTCCTATTGCTCCTTCCTCGGTGGTATCGACCGGGCTGGTGGACTTTTCTGAAGTTGCCGTCTACCAGAGGTGGCCGAAGTTGAAAACGATTTATAGGCGACATAGTCGATAGTTTTACAAAGGCTTAGGGCGATGCATCGACCTGGTCTTGAAAGGTTCGACTATATCGTTCTCGACTTTGAAGGTGGTCCTCTTCCGTAATATTGAAAGTATCGGGACCTTGAAGGGTATCACTAGGCACTGTGCCTTGGAACTCCTGGTGATCAATTGAGAGGGATGTAGAGGAATGGCGCCGTCTTAGCCGCAAACCTGGAGTCTTCGGTTAGTGAGCGGTTTGCGTGCCTTGTCGCTTAAAAGCATGAGGCCCGTCTTGCCGCTCAAGAAGCCGCTGAGGCTATTCCTTGATTGAAATCTTGGAAACAAGGCAAGCGGAGGTTGGAAATGCCATCGATGCCTCCACCAGTGCTCTTCTTGATGCTGAAGATAGGATTGCGAAGGCCAAGGAGATGATTAGGAAGGGGAACCTTCTCTTGTCTAAGGCTGAACGGTGCGTCTTGAAGAAGCGCGCGGGCTTGAGCAGCTCAAGGCTCAAAGTGACGAACTCTCGCAGCAGGGATTGTCGCAGAGGGCAACTTTGGCGGAGGTCGAAGCTCGTTTGGCCCAGGCAATGGATTTCGATGAGGCTGAGCTGAAGTCGCAGGCGCTTGCCCAGGCTGCTGATGACAGGAGGACGAGGCTGGCTTCCCTTGGAGAGCGGATCAGATCTTACAATGTACGACTGTAGGTCGTTGTACATGTGCCTCATGTATCATCCTTTTGGAATCAATGAAATTTCTTTCTTTTGTTTTGACTCCCTATCGAGTCTCCAACTCGTCTCATTTGCTGAATTGTCCTTTCAAAGTTATATTGTAGCCGTCTGAGAACATAATCCTTGTTGGATTGGATAATGATACTTGGTCATCTACCGGTTCAGAGGTCGCAATGACAAACCGATTGATAAGTCACCAATCTCAAGATAGCCCTCACAGACCTAAAGGGTAATACTTGCCTTTTGTAAATTTCAGCAAATATGGTTGAGACCTGTCTTTTGTAAATGTCAACAAGCTCAAAATTGAGACTCAGCTGTCTGCTGGTTCAGAGGTCGCAATGACATAACCGATTGAGACGCCACCAAGCTCAAGGTGGTGATACTTATCTTTATAAATATCAATAAGTATCGAGACATGTCTTTTGTAAATGTCAACAGGGCTCGGGGTTGAGACTTGTCTTTGTAAATGTCAACAAGCACAAAATTGAGACTCAGCTGTCTGCTGGTTCAGAGGTCGCAATGACATAACCGATTGAGACGCCACCAAGCTCAAAGTTGGTGATACTGTTGTCTTTTGTAAATATCAACAAGTATCGAGATCTGTCTTTTGTAAATGTCAACAGGGCTCGGGGTTGAGACTTGTCTTTTGTAAATGTCAACAAGCTCAAAATTCAGACTTAGCTATTGCTGGTTCAGAGGTCGCAATGATATAACTGATTGAGACGCCACCAAGCTCAAAGTGGTGATACTTGTCTTTGTAAATGTCAACAAGTATCGAGACCTGTCTTTTGTAAATGTCAACAGGGCTCAAGGTTGAGACTTGTCTTTTG